>CAUYON010205070.1:0-11363 GCA_963573935.1 Arctocebus calabarensis | reverse complement strand
CTTGAGCCCAGGAATTGGAGGTTGCTGTGAGCTGTGATGCCACAGTACTCTATCCAGGGAACAGTTTGAGGCTCTGTCACAAAAAAAAAAAAAAAAAAAAAAAGAAAGAAATTAGAATTTTGGAAAGAGGTAGCTAAAGTAAAAGTATTGATCTTAGAAGAACACTGGCTTTTTTTTTTTTTTTTTGGTAAATGTGAAATAAAAAAAATTGCCCCTGTACTTAAAGCCTGTTCTTGATTTCCATTATGTTTTATAAGGATATTTCATAGTTGGGTTAAATTGAAACAAGGTATTTCTAGAAAATACAAAGGCGTGGCTGGTCTCTACAAGGCTGGTTGTAAATTTACATTGTCAGAATGTAAACAAGAGGTGACTAGAGGCTTTAATCTCTGTTATTCCTTCCTTGGTCCCTTGATAATACTTTTCCCATACAGAGGTCTCATTACTTTTCTCCTTTTGATCCCTGGACTGTTTCAATCTCTTAGGTAAATATCCAGTTTCTATTTCAAGTGTGCTTTATAAGCACTTGTGATCCGCAGAATGTCAACAGAAAGAAGCTGTTAAATATTTATTAAAATGTATATTCTTGCTTTGGCATCTTGCTCTATTAGAAGATGTACCCTCTTCTCTCCCCTCCTCCCCCGTAAGTGAAGGTTTGAGTGCCTGGGAAATAACTTTTGGTACAATACAATCTTTTGATTGTCTGCCTTAACCTGTTTACTCTGTCTACATTTTATAAGTCATATAGTGGGCATCTTGACTTTGGGTGACATATGGGATTTGTATTCTACAAATACATTGAAGTATCGCTCTCCATTTGGAGCTGTGCCAATCTAAACTTTGCCTAAAGGAGAAAACTGCCCCAGGGAACAGAGTTCTTTGGTATTATTCATTTTGCTTGTTAGGTCAGGAGGAATTTTCTTCATTCAGAAAACACCATATATAATAAGAAATTCCAAGGTAAATAAGTTAAGGAAGTATTTGTTTTAAAACCCACAGAAGTCCTTTAAAGGTTGTTTGTTGGTTGGTCTTGCACCTTTACTGTTTTCAAAAAATATCTCTTTTCAAAACACATTGATTACATAAAGTTTGATATATCCTTATCATCTGGGATATAACCTGCTTTAGTGTCATGTTGATATAGCACAGTGTGGAGCCAGGATTTGAAACTTAAGATGAACTTTGCATTTTACCATAGTAAGTATTCTCAAAGCCAAACTCCTATTAATGTGACAGTGACTCATGTACACACTTTGCTTTTCATTAAGCAAGCAGTGCCACCACACCTGGTGTATGTGGAAACGCCAATGGCTGTAACTACCCAATATCATCCTCATTAAAACACCAACCTCAATCATACTTTGAAGAACTGGACAGAATAGTTATTCATTTTCTATTGAACCAGAAAAAACCAGTATAGCCAAGGCAATTTTTAGTTACAAAAACAAAGCCAGAGGCATCACCTTATAAGTCTATAGTGATCAAAACAGCATAGTATTGGGACAGAAATAGAGACATAGATATTGGATCCAAATAGGAAACCAACAGATGAAACCAGTCTCTTATAGCCACCTGATCTTTGATGAACCAAACAAAAGTATACACTGGGGAAAAGGATCCCTATTCAACAAATGGTGCTGGGAGAATTGGATAGCCACATGTAAGGGGATGAAACTGGATCTGCACCTTTCACTGCTTAGAAAAATTGATCAAGATGCATACAAGATTTAAATCTAAGCCATAAAATGATGATAAGATGATAACTCTTCAGGATGTCGGCAGGGGGAAAGATTTTATGAAGATTTCCTTGGCAATCTCAACAACAAAAATAAACAAATGTGACTTAATTAAACTGAAAAACTTCTACATAGCTAAGGACACAGCAATCAAAGCAAATAGACAACCATTAGAATTGAAAAGATATTTGCATGTTACAAATCTGACAAAGGTTTGATAACTAGGATCTACAGAGAACTCTAATTAATCAACAAGAAAAGAGCAAACAATTTGATATATCACTGGGCAAGAGACATGAACAGCACCTTCTCTGAAGAAGACAGATGAATGGCTAGCAAACATGAAAAAATACTCATCTTCCCTAATCATCAGAGAAATGCAAATAGAAAGTACTCTGAGATAATCACTTAACCCCAGTAAGATTAGCCCACATCACAAAGTCCCAAAGTTGCAGATCCTGGTGTGGATGTGGAGAGAGGGGAACACGTTTGCACTGTTGATGGGACTGCAGACTAATACAGCCTCTTTGGAGAGAGGTTTGGAGAATCCTCCAAGAACTCAAAGTAGACCTCCCATCGGACCCCGCAATTTCACTACTGGGCATCTACCCAAAGGAAAAAAAATCCTTTTATCATAAAGACATTTGCTCTAGATTGTTTATCACAACTCAGTTTATGATTGCCAAGACATGGAAACAACCCAAATGCCATTACAAAGATAGTGACTTTACATCTTTTGTATAACCTGGATGGAGTTGAAGCACATTCTTCTTAGTAAAGTGTCATAAAAATGGAAAAGCAAATATCCAGTGTACCCAACACTAATATGAAGCTAGTAGACAATCTAATTCATGCTCACAAAGGAGGAATAATCTCATTTCAAGTTGGGGGGACGGGGACAGGAGGGAGGGTTGGGGTACTCCCACTTGATGAGCCCAATGTAGGGGTGTATGGTACATCTTCTGGGTGCAGGACGCAACTATAAGAGGGACTCTAACTAATGCAAATATTGTGATCTGGTTGTTTATACCCTCATATTAACCAGAAATTTAAAAAACGTATTTTATTTTTGTGGTCTGTTATCTTGAGTTTTTTGCAACCTTAAGATATTGCCAAGGCTCGACACGCGTAGCTCAGCGGTTAGGGAGCTGGTCTCATACATGGGGGCTGGTGGGTTCAACCCCAGCCTCGGCCTGGCAAACAACAATGAAAACTACAACAAAAAACTAGCTGGTGTTGTGGTGGGCGCCTGTAGTCCCAGCTACTTGGGAGTCTGAGGCAAGAGAATTGCCTAAGCCCAAGAGTTTGAGGTTGCTGTGAGCTCTGACCCCACAGCACTCTACCAAGGGTGACATAATGAGACTTCTGTCTGAAAAAAAAAAAAAAAGTTGCCAAAAATTCTAGTAGGTGAAAGTGTACCATGATTATCAGATGATCAAGAACCATTGTCTTAATGTGGTTTAGTTCAGCTGTATGGCTTTGGTAAGCATTGAATCAGTCCAAGCCTCAGCTCCTTTTGCGCCAAAATGAGTCCACAATGCAGTCCAGTAGCAAGATAGCAACAGCCCAGGTCTGTCTGGTTTCAAAGACTACTGTTTTCTGATTTCACTGTAGATCTGGAGTTCTTCACAGTATTGTCCATTATAATAACTTGCATTTGGATTATAAATTGGTGTTTCTATAGTACTTTCACAAACTCTGTTCTGATTCTCAAAATGTCTCTGAGTTAAAGCTAAGGCAGGTGTTACTATATAGGTAATGTAATTGAGTTTAATTGATGTGCCCAAGATCACCTTAAAAAAAAAACAGTAGGACCAGCACTTAAACCAGGTTTTCTGATTCTAGAGCCTCAATTCTTTTCCTAAAATGTAGAATCTTTGTAGATGTTTAAAATAACAAAGAGATATGTATTTTGACAAAAAGCTTCATAATCTAACGTATATACTTCGATCCAGCCTTTAATGATTAATTCAGTTTTTTGTGTGTGTCTTTTAATTTACAGGGAATTAACACCGTAGACCCAAAACATTTATTAATCACCAGTCTGACACTGGCTCAGTGCTGGGCACTATTATAAGTTAAAACAGACATGGAACTTGCCCAGTAAACCTTTCTAAGTTTCCAGTTGCATTAATATGAACAAACCAAATTTATTCTCCCTAAACAATCCTGGAGGAAAAAAATCATTTTCTCTTCCTATAACCTCCATTATCCACCAACTTCCTGTCACAGCAGAACACTCCAAAGGATGCAGGAATACTTAAAGGTATAAAGTTTTCATGGAAATTATTTATTTTTCATAACTATACATTGCCTTGTAAACACCAATTTTTTTGGCTATTTCCCTTTAGGCTGTGATTAACATAACCTATCTAATTGGAGATAAAATTTCAGGAGGTGAGGTAATTACTTGGGTATAATTGTGTGCTTTAGGGTACTGTGTGCTCTTTCTCAGCAGGAAAAAGAAAGACTTCTTTAGGAAAGGAGAAGAATGCTGTCCTTTCTGAACAGGAGTCTTCCTGTGCTCAGAGTAGTCAGAATGGAAACAGAAGGGAAACTAACACACATGTCAGGGAACACTGTGCCACGTGTCACAGAGCAGGAAGGAGCCAGACATTCAACACTCTGCCTAGAAATTCTATTCCTCTGGTGGTGAGTAGTCAGGAGCATCTCAGATCATTTACAAAGCAAGTTAAATCAGCCCTTTGACCAAGCTAAAACAAATCACAAAATTAAACTCATGCTGACAAAGTGGGTGTGGCTTAAAGGGAAGTTTGGGAAGTTCAAGGCCACAAGAAGAGGCAGATGTCATTTGCAGAGGGACACTTCTATTCAGCCCATCTCTGCTTCCCTTTGTGTCTTCTTTTATTGTTAAATATTTTTTGTACAGTCCCCAAATCCTTGTTTTGAGAACCTAAAGTCCTTGTCTGTAGTGTTCCAGGTAATATAGAACCTTTTAAAAACAGTCTTGCTGCAGAGTCCCAGGATCGATTGGTTCTTCCATCAAGTATTCAAACCTGCATTCCAGTGGAGCAGTCGGGGCCTCACGAAACCCTTTCCTCTTGCTTCCAGGCTCTTCATCCGTCTGGAGCACATTCACTTTCTGAGACAGGACACTTCACTACATGGCCCAAGAATTTGTTATCGTAGGCAGGGAGGGCTTCTTTCTCCTCCCCATAACAGAATTCCCAGAAATAAGGCAGCCTCAGCTCCTCCTTGGAATGTGGAGAAGTCTTCGTGGAAAATCTGTGCTCACCATTTTGATGGCTGTCTGCCCCTTGGCAGTCCACACTGCAAGAGGCTCTGATCTGCGCGGCACTCAGCAAGCAGTCCTCCACTTTCTCTGTCTCTTCAAACAGCCGTGATCTGCTCTCTTCACTTTTCAGTTCATGTCAGTGACTTTGTGCCTGTTCTGGCACCCAGTGCGTGAATTCTTATCCTTAGATACAAGGGGAACAAAGAAGAACGACCCTGTCCTAGGTTAAGGTCTGCTCCCTGTGTCATCTTGCCCCATCCCCCCAACTGTGTCGAAGACTGTGAGGCAGGCTGCAGGGAGGGACTCCAGCTGCCCGAAGTGACATCTTTCTAAACCAAAAGATTGATTCGGAGGTATTTTCTCATCAGTAGATTTTGGCTTTAAAACCTGATGGTTCTGTAAGCATTTCTATTTTGTATTGATCCAGTGTGGCAGTAATTTAACAAAAACAGGAAACACATTTGCTGTGTCCCTGAAGTTTGACAGTGAATCTAAATTTTAGAAATCCACCATGAAAATCAGTTTAAAATTTTATAAATAGTTTTAACTTACTAAAAACAAAACAGGTAAAACCTGTTGTAAAACAAGTAAAATCACCGTAGCCTCTCTGCTATGCAGAGCTAGATTTATTGAGATACTAACAGACTATAAAGATATGATCCAAAATGAAAAAACTCAGATAATCCAAATAGATACCAAAATCAAATAGCAATATCAGATAATTACATCAGATTATTAAAGTAGGAAATCAAGTCACTGGATTTTTAAAAATGCCTAATTTTGATAAAGGCATGGACTAGTCTTGAGCTTTCTTCTTAGCCTTGTCCTGATCTGCGTCTCTGACTCTGGGTTAATTTTAGTTGAAGATGGCTAGGAGCAGGTTACATCCCCAGCTGTTGAGCTAACCTCATCACCTTGTCTGACTCAGTCGTAAATTATGCTACTGGTTTATACTTGGCTTCAGAATGGCATTCTAGGTATGCAGGGAGAACTTGGGGATTCCCATAGCTGTTCGAACTCAAACCTGAAACAAGGTAGAGGGCACAGTATTAGTCCTACAAGAAAAGAGTTTTAAGTGATATGGTCTCTTTTTAAGACTCTGTTGAAATGGGGATAGGTACATTTTAGGAATTTAATTGTATAGGTAAATTTTAGGCACTTTATGTTGATTTCAGTATATTAAGCTTATCAAATAATTTCATATGTATGATACATTTGAAGATCTTGAATTTTCACATATATTACAACTTAGAGTTTAATTAATATTACATAACTAAGGAATCATAGTATTTTGAAGACTACAAAGTCTTACCAACTTTGGAAAGCAGACATTATTTTTCCTGATTGTATGAGAACATCACTTTCATAATCATGAAATCACATTGCACCAATTTAAGCTAAAATACTGTGAGTTGCATGGCCAGAGAAACTGGTTTTACTTTCAAATTGAAATGTTAAGATAATATGAAAAAATCACATTCATCTTTCTAGCAGGCAGTTGAACTCCTAAAGATAAGTTTTGTTTGAAATTTTTGAATTTTATTAAAGTAAGATTATATTGGTTTCAAAATATCTTACTGATTTCAAATATCTTTAAACCCACTTAGCTGAGGAGCCACCAGTGTCTTAAAATTTTAAAACAGATTCTAGAAATGAAATAATATTTTGAAACAGGAGTATCTCAACTGTAAACATTCTTGGATATTTTGGAAGCCTCAAAAGCCATCTAAGTAGTTGAAATGCCCTCAGTATTCATTGAATAACTGCAATATTCTTTAAACTGCCTTGTTCCATGTTTTTTAAAGACATACTGGGAAAAGGGAATGCCCTTCTGCCACAGGGAATGTCTGTGGTTCTCTTCATATAAAGTGGAGCCTTCCGACCCTTGCTGGGAGTCCTCAAGTCTCTTTCAGGAGACCAAAGGTTAAGACAGTTCTCATAATATTCCTAAGACACTTGCCGTCTTTGTTGTGTTCACTCCTAAGTGTACATTGAGACTGCATGATGTATGAGGTCACTGCCTGCAGAAGCAGAGATTGCAGAAATGTGAGACAATACTGTCCTAAGTTATTTTTGTTCTGGAAAGTACAGTCATTTTTCATAAAAATGTTACATGTATTTAGGTTAATACATTGGTTTAACTGTTAAAGGAATTAATTTTTTCAGCTTTTTAAAAATTTGGTATGTAGCAACAGATATAACCTACATTAAAAGAAAATTGACTCTTTGGAGTCTTTTAGAGTTAAATTGGTATTGAGAACAAAAAGTTTGAGAAATTCTGATCAATACCGACATGTTGCATTGTAGTTTTTTTTCATTTGTTTCTTTGTTGGGGTATAATTTCTATATAGTGAAATTCACAGACCTTTAATTTGATGAGTTTTGGCAGGTGCCCATACCCATGTAACTAACATTCTAATTAACGTAAAGTACATTCCCATCACTCCAGAAAGTTCTTCTAACTGCCTTTCATTTGTTCCCCAGCCTCCATAGACTGCCACGGTTCTAATTTATGTTGTGTAGATTAGTCTTACCTGCATTATAAATGGAACCATATACAGCATGCACTCTTTTTGAGTCAGGCTTTAAAGTTTTTGTGATTCATCCTCATTGCATGTATCAGTGCTCATTCCTTTTTATTGGTGAGTGGTATGCTGTTTGAATATGCCACAGTTTGCTTAGCTGTACTCCTATTGAACTTGGGTTGTTTCCAGTTTGAATAGCATTATGAACAAAAATGCTATTACAAATGTTCTTTTTTCTTCCCTTCCTCCCTCCCCTCCCTTCCTCTCTCCTCCTTTCCCCTCTTCTCCCTTCCCTTCTTTTCCCCTCCCCTCCTTTTAGTCCATGGGGTCTCACTATGTTGCCCAGGGTGATCTCAAACTCATGGCCTCAAATGATCCTCTAGCCTCCTCAGCCTCACAAAGTACTGGGATGGAAGGTGTGAGCCACTGATCCAAGCCCCCAGCACCATTTATTGAAAAGACTGTCCTTTCCTCGTTGTATTTTCTTGACACTTTTGTCAAAGATGTGTTGGTTGTAAATGCATGGATTTACGTCCAGGTTCTCTAGTCTGTTCCATTGACCTGTGCGTCTGTTTTTATGCCAGTATCATGCTGTTTTAATTACTATAGATTTATAGTAAAATTTGAAGTTACGTAGTGTGATGCCTGTAGCTTTGTTCTTTTTGCTCAATTACTTTGGCTATTCAGGGTCTTTTTGGCTATTCAGGGTCTTTAGTGACCTAAAAATTTCAGGAGTTTTTTCTATTTCTATGAAGAATGTCATTGGCATTTTGACAGGGGTTACGTTGAATCTGAAATTGCTTTGGGTGGTATTGTCATTCTAGCTGTTAATTTTTCAGTCACCTTGGCATATCTTTGCATTTTTGGTGTTCTCTTTCATTCCTGAGTTTTACAGTTTTCCTTGTGTGTATCTTTCATTTCTTTGGTTAGATTGATTGCTGGATATTTTATATTTTTTGTAGTTATTGTAATGTGATTGCTTTCTTGATTTATTTTCAAGTTATTTGCCATTGGTATATAGAAATGCTACTAATTGTGATTTGTTGATTTCGTACCCTACACCTTTACTGATTTAATTATCAGTTCCAACAATTTTGGGGTGGAGTCTTTAGGTTTTTAAGACCATGTTTTCTGTGAACAAGGCTCATTTGACTTGTTCCTTTCTAATTTAGATACCCTTATTTCTTTCTCTTCCCCGGTAGCTCTGACCAGGACTTCCATTACTATGTTTAATAATAGTAGTAAATAGTAGAAGTGGGCTTCCTTGTCTTGTTTCAGTCTTTGGAGGAAAGGCCTTCCATTTTCCCCTATACAGTACAGTGTTCTAGAGCTTCAATTATCAGGCATTCAAAGCTGCATTCTAGTAAACAGGTGAGGCCTCATCAGTGCCCTTACTGCTACAACCAGACTCCTCATTCATGTAAAGTACAGTCACGTTCTAAGACAGGACACTTGTCAATACATGACCCAAGAAATTGTTACTATAGTCAGGAAGGGCTTCTTTCCCCTCCCCCACCAAAAGAATTACCAGAAATAAAACAGACTCAGCTGTGGCTTGTCATATATGGCTTTTATTATTTTGAAGTATGTTTGTTCTGTACCCATCATAACAGGATGTTGAATTTTATCAATTTTTTGACATCTATTGAAATAATCATATGATTTTTCTTCTTAATTCTGTTAATGTTGATTGATTTGTGTATGTTGAATCATTCTTGCATCTCTGGGATGAATCCTTCTTGATCATGGTGAATTTTTTTTTTTTTTTGTAGAGACAGTCTCACTTTATCGCCCTTGGTAGAGTGCTGTGGCACCACAGCTCACAGCAACCTCCAACTCCTGGGCTTAGGCAATTCTCTTGCCTCGGCCTCTCGAGTACCTAGGACTGCAGGCGCCCACCACAACGCCTGGCTATTTTTCTGTTTTTTGCAGTTCTGCCGAGGCCGGGTTTGAACCCGCCACCTTCAGTATATGGGGCTGGTGCCCTACTCAATGAGCCACAGGCGCCGCCCAGAATGAATTTTTTTAATATGTTAATGGATTTGGTTTGCTAGTATTTTCTTGAGGTGTATTGGCCTGTGGGTTTTGTGTTGTTGTGTCCTTTTCTGGTTTTGGTATCAGGGTAGCGCAGACCTCCTCGAATAAAGTTTGGGAGATTCCTTCCTTTTCCCTTTTTTTTTTTTTTTTAAGACTTTGAACAGGATTGATATTAGCTCTTTAAATGTTTTGTGGAACTAAGCAGTGAGTCCACGGGGTCCTGGGCTTTTCTTTGGTGGAAGATTTTTTTATTACGTCTTCAATCTTGTTCTTTGTTAATTGGTTTGTTGAGGGTTTCTATTTCTTTGTGGTTCAATCTTGACAGGTAGTATGTTTCCGGGAATGTATTCATTTCCTCTAGGTTTTCCAGTTTGTTGCCGTATATTGTTGTTCACAGTTGTCTTTAATGATTCTTTGTGTTTCTCAGGTCTCAGTTATGTCTTCTTTTTTGTTTTTGATTTCATTTGAGGCATCTCTCCCTTTTTCTTAGTCTAACAATTTTGTTGATTTTGCTTATCTTTTCAAAAAACCAAGTTTTCATTTTATTGAACTTAAGCTTCTGGAGGGGGGTGGTTTTGCCCCAGTTTCATTTATTTTTGCCTTGATCTTTATGATTTTTTTCTCTTACCAATTTTCTGTTTGATTCTTGCTTTTCTAGCATTGAAGTACATCATTAGGAGGTTTATTCGAAGTCTTTCTACCTTTTTGTGTATAGGCATTTATTGCTATAAACGTCTCAGTACTTGAGAATACTACTTTATAAATTTTGGTACACAGTATTTATTTTTATTTGCTTCAAGAAATATTTAAATTTCTGTCTCAATTTCTTCATTGACCCGTTGGTCATTCAGGAGTATGTTGTTTAATGTCCACGTGTTTGCATTTCCCAAGGTTCCTCTTGTTAGTGATTTCTAGTTTTATTCCATTATCATCAGAAAAGTTACTCAATGTTTCTATTTTTAATAATTTGGTGGCTTGAGATATGGTCTATTCTGGAGAATGTTTCATATGCTGATGAAAAGAATATATATTTTGTAGCAATTGGACGAAATGTTCTATAATGTCCGTTAGGCCTGTTAGGTCTAGTGTGTAATTTAATTCTGCCTTTTCTGTCTGGATTATCTGTCCATTACTGAGAGTGGGGTGTTAAAGTCTTCTACCATTATTGTATTGCAGTCTGTCTCTCCCTTAGATCAATTAATGTTTGCTTTGTATACTTAGGAGCTCTGGTGTTGAATTTATAACTGGTCTATCGTCTTGCTGAATTGATTCATTTGTCATGATACTATGACCGTCTTTGTCTTTTTGTTAACAGTCTTTGATTTGTGGTCTTTTTTATCTGATATAAACACAGCTATTCCTTCTCTTCCTTGGTTTCCAGTTGCATAGATTATCGTTTTCCACTCCTTTACTTTTACTCTGTGTGTCTTTATACATAAAGTGGATTTCTTGTTGACTGCATATATTTGGGTCTTGTATTTTCTTTTTCTTTCTTTCTTTCTTTTTTTTTTTTTAGACAATTTTACTTTGTCACCTTTGGTAGAGTGCTGTGGCATCATAGCTCACAGTAACCTCAAACTCTTGGGCTCAAGTGATTATCTTGTCTCAGCCTCCCAAGGAGCTGGGATTATAGTCACTTGCTACAATGCCCAGATATTTTTTTTTATTTTTATTTTTTTATTTTTTTTAATTTTTGTAAGACAGAATTTATTCACAGAAAAGAAAGAAAAGAATACAGAAAACATTAAGGCATCTGTTAGAGGGAGAAAATTCTAGTGGGGAGAGAGAAGCTCTCTCCGTTTCTCTCCC
>CAUYON010205067.1:0-11826 GCA_963573935.1 Arctocebus calabarensis | reverse complement strand
CTTCCTTCCTTCCTTCCTTCCTTCCTTCCTTCCTTCCTTACTTACTTACTTGCTTTCTTTCTTATCTCTCACTCTATCTATCTCTCTCTGTCTCTTTGTGTGGTCCTTTCTTTCTTGGGGGAGGGACAGAGTTTCACTTTGCCACCCTGGATAGAGTGCCTTGGCGTCATAGCTCACAGCAACCTCAAACTCCTGACTCCTGGACTTCATTTTGTTGCTTTCTTTTCTTCCTTCCTTCCTTCCTTCCTTCCTTCCTTCCTTCCTTCCTTCCTTCCTTCCTTCCTTCCTTCCTTTCTTTCTCTTTCTTTCTTTCCTTCCTTCCTTCCTTCCTTCCTTCCTTCCTTCCTTCCTTCCTTTCTTGGGGGGGGACAGAGTTTCACTTTGTCACCCTGGATAGAGTGCCTTGGCGTCACAGCTCACAGCAACCTCAAACTCCTGACTCCTGGGCATAAGTGATTCTCCTGCCTCAGCCTCCCAAGTAGCTGGGACTACAGGTGTCCATCACAACACTGCTATTTTTAGAGATGAGCTCAGGCTAGTCTTGAGCTCATGAGCTCATTGATCCACCCTCCCTGGCCTCCCCGGTGCTGGGATCATAGGCGTGAGCCACCTCGACTGGCTTCATTTTGTGCCTGGACCATCCGATGCTGCCTTCTGCCACAGGGCCTTTGTACTTGCCGTCCGTTCTTTTTGGAACATTGCATTTCCCCCTTATTAGTGTAGCACAGAGATCGTTTTCTCAGAGAGCCTCCGTTTTCCTAGACCAGATCAACCCCTGTACTTTACGCTTTGCTTGCTCTCTGGTAGCACCGTGATGGCCGTGACCGTGTGCTCCTTAGCTCTCTTACTGAGGAGCATGCCGTGGACTGACAGCCCAGCTGTGCGCTGTGCTCTGAACCCAACACCATCCCTCTGTTGAGGCCACACTGCCCAAGGGCTGCTCCCAGCCCGTGACCGAGCCCAGCAGGGATACTGAGGCAGGTCCATCCCCAAGAAAGTCAGACTCTGCTCAGGGGCAGCCAAAGCCGAATTTCTTGAGAACCACATTGTAATCTAAGACTGCCAACCCGTCTTTCCTTCCCTCTCTTCTTCACAGAGCCACTTGCCTATGTCACGGCTCTCCTGGCCTTCTCCAGCCCCCTCATCTAACTCACAGTGAATCTTTTGCACGTTTAGTCCTCTCTTGGCATGCTGCTTAGAAGATCTCAAAAACCCAAGTATCTACTATGGGGGTAAATTCCGATTTATATGTACAACTATTATTTTATTTTATTTTATTTTTTTGAGACAGAGTCTTACTTGGTTGACCTGGGTATAATGCTATGACCTGTTGGCGTCATAGCTCACTGCAACCTTAAACTCTTAGGCACACACAATCCTCTTGCCTCAGCCTCCAAGTAGCTGGGACTACACGTGCCTGCCACAATTCCCAGGTAGTTTTTCTATTTTGAGTAGAGACAGGGTCTCACTTTGCTCAAGCTGGTCTCAAACCCCTGAGCTCAAGCAATCCACCTGCCTCGGCCTCCCAGAATGCTGGTATTATGGGCTTGAGCCACCATACCCAGCCTTGTGCAATTATTTTTTTTTAACTGATTAGTTTTTATTCCTTGCTCTAATTCCTCCATGTAAATCTTTTAAAAAATTTTTTAAAAAAAACTCATAAAACATTTAGTTTTGTACCCCCACCCCCCGTCATATACATGCAGATATCTGGCAGTTGTTTACCTCCCCAAATAGACCATGAGAGCAAAGACCAGATCGGGGCTATGTTTGTCTTTGGTTTACCATTAAATCCCAGGATCTGTCCCAGGGCCTGGTACACAGAGGGGTCTCATGAACATGTGCTCATTTAACAGCGAATGAAACAATTAAAAATACAGTACCTTCTAAAAAAGCGGGAGGTATACTCAAATGTAATGTATGTGTATCCTAACTGTAGGCTGGATAGTTATTTTTCAACTTGGGTAAATAAACAATAGGGCAACTTCAGTCAGTTCAAGTAGTCCTGGTAGTAATTTAGGGACTTAGAGTTGGATTACACTTCAGTGAACTTGTAGGCAGAACCTCTGGTTTCTCCTTCCCTAAGCCATAATACTTTGGGAATGAAATACTCTAAGAAGTCAAGCAAATACTGTTAGAGACGCACAACCTCAGAAGCTATAGGCAATGATGAAGCAGTTGACAAAATCTACAATGCTTAAAATCTACAGTGGCCCAGTGCCGAGTCTTGGGCAAGTCACTTTGACGGTCTCATATGTGCCACAGGAGGGGTGGCCTGGGGCTCTGAGGCACCTCGGAGAGAGAGCTCAGCGGAGGAAGGACCTCTTTCCTGTTCTGTTCGGTATTCCCGGTCCCTGCGCTCAGGAGGCACTCGGCACACCTTGCTTGCCTGAAAGAGTGCAAACCTGAATGGAGGAGCACTCCTCTTTTGCCTGGGTACACACTGTTTCAGGGCCCCAATCTGTGCTGCAGGGAAGGCAGGAAGCAGCTGTTTACCTTGGAGGGAGAGGCTGGTGATCTGCCTGTGTAAACAGCCATTTGCCCAGGTGTCAAGAGGAGCCCTCAGAGGGAACACACATTCACTCCCCTCCTCACCGTCCTGATTCAGAAATCCCAGCTTGTCTCTCTGCATTTTTCTGGGCACCAATGCAGTAGGAGCCTGATCTTTTTCTAACCTGGCCTGGGGCCAAGCATGACCCCCACTCTCATAGTCCCTAAGTCACCCTCCCCTAATCCCCTTCAGGGCAAAAGTCAGTAGCTGAAGTTATCTTATTATTGAAAGTGTTTTCCTGCGTGAGGCCTTTTATCCTTCCCTGAGAATGTAAATGCTTTGAGAGTGAATTGTCTAGTTCAAGGGCCTATCCCTGTAGCTGGTGGAAGAGTGTCTGGTACTCAAGGGGCCTCTGGATAAATGCATGCTGGGCTGGGTGCGGTGGCTCCCACCTGTCATTCCCGCACTCTGGGAGGCCAAGCTGAGTGGATTGCTTGAGCTCAGGAGTTTGAGAGCAGCCTGACCAAGAGCAAGACCTATCTCTACTAAGATAATAATAATAAATAAAATAGGAAAATCTAGCCAGGTATTGTGGTAGGTGCCTGTAGTTCCAGCTGCTGGGGTGGCTGGAGCGAGAGGATCATTTAAGTCCAAGAGTTTGAGGTTGCTGTGAGCTATGATGCCACAGCACTC
Organism: Arctocebus calabarensis; assembly: GCA_963573935.1. Taxonomy (NCBI): domain Eukaryota; kingdom Metazoa; phylum Chordata; class Mammalia; order Primates; family Lorisidae; genus Arctocebus; species Arctocebus calabarensis. Next base: position 8,642 of record CAUYON010205067.1, on the reverse strand, counting down.
TACCCAGGGAGAAAAAGTGAGACTTTGTCTAAAAAAAAAACCAAAACAAGTCTGGATGTTGACTGATGGACAAGTGAGGTTTGTTTCCAGGCTGGTGTAGTGCAGTCGGCAACCTGGAGGGATGCCTGAGATTTCCGCCACTCTTGACCCTGTTTGGGTCAAGTCAGCATTCTTCACTCAGCCATGGCACACCGCTTTTAGTTTTGGTTGTAGCACCTACTCTTACTTGCTTAATATATTTCCTTAATTCATCTCTCCTCTTATAACTAAAATACATTTATTTAAAATGCAAATTGTATGTCACGCCTATAAATGGAAACCAAAGCCACTTTCCATAAATAGAAAGTAACCAGAAAATAAACACAATGATCTAAAGCCTTGGGACCAAGGGGACAGAGGACAGAACTTTATTTCAATGTATTTTTTTCCTTTATAATATGAGGCATTTTATTAACTGTACTTACAAATGTTATTTTGATCCAGGTTCCAAAAGCTCAGACCATCTTCCTTGAGAATCTTAACTGTCTGCCAATGGTCCAAACTTGAGGCATGTTCTTTCTTTATTGAAAAGGAAAATCACATAAGGTTAGGGTAGTTTAAAAGGCATGTTAGCCCCAAGATGAGACCTCCTCTATGACATAATCAGAAAGACTAAAAGAGAATAGATGGGAGTATGACTTTCTCCATGTAATTTAGTGTGTGTGTGTGAGCCAACCAATTGTGTCAGGCACCTTGGGTTGAGGTAGGGTCTCAGAAATCTCAATTAAATCACCCATACCCTATTTAGAATTAAATTGCAAATATACAATTACCATTATTTTGGATTAATTTATCAGCTTAAATCATTAAATATTAGTGAGAGTATGGTGGACAAAGCTCATATAATAAGCCCATCTACTAAGTATCTCTTCAATAATGCAAGTAGAGAATGGCTATGTAATCATGATTATTTTAAAGTTCATGCCTAATAACTTCAACATCTCGACACCCTTTAGGTGTGCCCCTATCGTTTATTTCTTTTTTCATGTTTTCTTGTCTTTTGAAATGACTGGTAGCTTGAAATTAGATGTCAGATGTTTATCAAAAAATTAAGATAGTTTGAGACTGTGGGTAATTTTAGTTTCTTCTAAAGATTTGCTTTTATTCTTAGTAAACCATTAAGGTAGAGGCAGATCACCTAATCCAATCAGGAATTAAGTTTACTCAAAGCTGGACTTTACTCTTTGTGAGGCCTGGTCGTTGTGTACATATTTATGTCTCACTCCTACTGCTAGGCTTTAGCCCTTTGTGAATGTCAGCTGAGAACCTGGGATGCTTATTGTGACCCCTTTTCCTTATTGGGTTCTAAATTCCAATTTTCCTCCTCAGTATGATAAGGCTGTCAGAAGTAACCCTCAGCTATTTTGCTCTTGACCACTGCTTATGAATGAGATAAAGGCCTTGAGGGGGAAAGCAGACTGAATGGTAAAATCACCTCTTTGCCCAAGCCTTTTCTCAAGGATCTTAGCCCCTCAAATCTTTGCCGCCTTGGTAGCTCTCTGATGACTTCACCCAAATTAATCAAATGTTTTGTCTGGCTGTTCTAGTTGTCGTTGGGTAATGCATTGATGTACAACAGAAAAGTCTATCTATGATAGCCTGCAGATTATATCATCATATGAGAAAAGCAAGTTACAAAAGAATATAGGTAGCATGGTTCTATATTCATTAAAATAAAAATATTGATAATTGTTAGAATATGCACAAGAACATTATATGAAAGAGGCATCATCTAACCATTTACATTGGTTACCCATTATGCAATATTACATTTTCTACACTACACATTTTTTGTAATGTTTAGATTTCAGTTTTCAATAGGGATAAATTCACATATCAGAGGAAAATAATAATGTCATTCCTAAAACATTAAGGAAATAAAAATGGCACAACAAAATAGCTGAAAATTAAGCTTACCTTTATCTCTGTTTCCTAATTTGAGAAAGTCAAACTAGACTATAGACTATTCAGTTATATGGAAAAAACTATGGTATTATGATGAGACTCATGTTGGCTATTACAGTAGCTTCCTCTCACTCAGCTACTGTATGGGGGGGACTTCCTGCTTCTGGGATTTTCCAGGTTGGTGAGTTACCTGTAGGGACTCAGAATTATTTACTGGGTCTTTTAATTTTCTTGATCTTCAAATAAAAGAGAAACTAAAATTATAGAAATATCTCAGTGCTAGGAAAACATTTACTTAGCCAAACTAACTTTAGCATGCAACTAATTAAAAAGGACTTTCTTGTTGGAAAGAGAGACACATATCTAGAGTGCTGTAATTTATATAAGAGCTCAGTTTGAAAACTACATTCCATCATTTTCCAAGTAAATACTGAAATCCAAATTTGGGAGTTAATGCTCATCTGAGCTCATTTTCATCTTATTGATTCTGCCCGGGTTGAGTCTGAACTTTGTCTCCAACTATCTTAACTAATGCTTCCGTCATTTTGTCCTAAGAATTCAGCAGGTATGTCTTCTATGCCCTATTCTAAGATATTTATTAAAATACTGGGATCATTTTAAAAAATCAAAATCAAGCACAGAATAAACTCCTAAAGACTTCTCTCAAGGCTGCCAATAATTAATTAATATTTTTGTGCATGGATGTTCAATCTGCTTCAAACCCACCAGACCATGGTATAATCTTATCCACATTGCCCTAATTCCACTAGAGCAGCTATTCTCAATCTGGATGGGTCACGACCCACAGGAACTGTATTAAAGGGTTGCGGCACTAGGAAGGTTGAGAACCACTGCACTAGAGCTACCCAATATGTTATTCTCATGCAAATCCTTATGTTGAACTGATTTAGACATAGAACATAAGAGTCAGCTCTTACAGACCTCCTGCTCCATCCCCTGGCCACCATAGATCGGACCAAGGGTGAACACACGAATGCAAAATGGGCCAAGCAGAGTCTCTATCAATTTGGCAAAGAGGTGCAGAGCCTGAGCTTGTCAGTTGTAGAGACCCAAATATCAGAGTCATGTGACTTGGAGGCTGAGGCCACCATTGTGGGGCATTCATAATGGGCCTTATATATGCAGAAGAATAGGGGCTGATTCATGAGGTGAAAGGCAAAAGTATACAAGCTACAAGAAATGGAAATTTGAGAGGTCTGACTTTATAACCTACACTTTGATTCTGTGAAGTTTTTCTGTAGTTTTAAAATAAATTCTGCTTTTGTTCTGAGGAAATGTTATGGGCTAAACTGTGTCCCTTCAAAATTCCAAAATTCCTATATCAGAAGCCCTAAACCCCACTACCTTAGAATGTGACCTATTTGGAGATTGGGCCTTTAAAGAGGTGATTAAGTTAAAATGAGGCTCTTGAGATTGGCCCTAATCCAATCTGACTGGTGTCCTCATAAGAAGAGAAAATTAGGACGCACAGAGGGGACACCAGAGGCACCTGAGCAGAGGGATGACCATGTGAAGACACAGCAAGAGGGCGGCCTTCTGCAAGCCAAGAAGAGAGGTCAAAGGAGAAGCCAAATCTGCCAACAACTTAATCTGGGTCTTTGGGCCTCCAGAAGTATCAGAAAATGAATTCAGTCTGTGGACTTTTGTCATGGCTACCCCAGCAGACTAATACAGCAAGTTTAATGTGGGTTTCACCATTGTCAGTCACATGTAGTAGAAAACTTGGAATCAATTGGATCAAAATATAAGAATATATGGGGCAGTGCCTGTAGCTCAGTGGGTGGGGCAATATCCACATGCACCAGGGCTGGTGGGTTTGAACCCAGCCTGGACCTGCTAAGACAACAACAACAACAACAACAACAACAACAACAACAATAACAAATACCCAGGTGTTGTGGTGGGTGCCTGTAGTCCCAGCTACTCAAGAGGCTGAGGCAAGAGAATCTCTCGAGCCCAAGAGTTTGAGGTTGCTATGACTGTGATGCTACAGCACTCTACCGAGGGTGACAAGGTAAGATTCTGTCTCAATTAAAAAAAAAAAAAAATATATATATATTATTTCACATTGCTAGAAATAAGGACAAAAAGAGCTCCAGTGGTGGTTAATCATAGAGAAGGACCTGTGTTCTTTTTATTTATTTATTTTTTGAGACAAAGTCTCACTATATTGCCCTCAGTAGAATGCTGTGGCATCATTGCTCACAGCAACCTCAAACTCTTGGGCTTAAGTGAGTCTCTTGCTTCAGCCTCTCTAGTAGCTGGGACTATAGGTACCTGTCACAACACCTGGCTATTTTTTGTTGTTGTTGTTGTTGGAGTTGTCATTGTTGTTTTTAGTTGGCCCGGGCTGGTTTGGTACCTGCCAGCCTTGGTGTATGTGGTTGGCGCCATAACCACTGTGCTATGAGTGCTGAGACATTGTTTTCTACCTTTCCCATCTTAGCATGACAGCTTCAATCCCCTCCATGCTGTCAAGCTGGCTGCAACATTTCAGGACGTGACATTGTCCAAAAGAAGGCATTATTATATTGTCTTCAGTGTTTCTTTTTAACAGCAAGAAAACCCTTCTAAGAAGTCTTCCTATACTCTTTTGTGCATGTCTTATTGACCAGAAAGGCATCTTAGTCAATGACTACACTAATCACTAGCAATAAAAATAGAACCATCATGAAAAATCCACTCTGGATGAGTATGGTTTCAAGGACAAGGACAGGACCTAAATAAAATGAAGGTAGGGTCAAGTAGAAAGCAGGACTGAATTTAGAGTGGGTAGCCAAAGTGCCTCTGGTTCCCTTCACTAATGCTACCTAGACAGAAATTTTATATATAAGATTATCATGGGAGATTTTGGCAAATGTATTACTGAAATAGTGACACCATCAATATCATTCTTCTGGCCTATCAATTTAATCAATATATCAAGAAAAGCAAATAAGATTGGATTTGCATATTTTCATAACCCTGTGTGATTTAAAATTTTTGTACATATTCTGTTACTTGCCGCAGTACCAATTTTACAGAATGATAAACTGAAGCTCCGAGACTTGAAATGACTTGCGCGGAAACAGTGAAAAAATGAGTAGGTGGCACATGTCAGTAAGTAGAAAGAGATTAGATATGAGTAGATTAGAGAGACAAAGTAGTAAAGTCATAGAAATCTAGAAGATTTATGAGGACCTTGAATGTCAGAGGAAGGAGTTTAAAACTGATTAATTATATAGTAAAATCTTAATCTGAAGAGTGATCTGATGAAGTATTTCCACGAGATTGATCAACTAGTGGTTTCTAAAAATAGTTCATAAGTGGTTTAACAAAATAGCATACACAGGCCAGACTCAATTTAAGAATCATTCATTTTCCTTTAACCAAAATTTATTGAGCATATATTAGGTAGGAGGTCATGTAATGAGCAAGACAGATATGCCCATCTCATATCAATTTTCCTTATATCAATTAAAGCCAGAAGGAGCTGAATTAATCAGGATGGGTTGGGCTATGCTGCTATAACAAATAAATACTGGTATTGTGTAGGTTGATAGCACTGAGGCATGTTTTGGTTCATGTGACTTGTGAAACATGGATGTTTATCTTCCATCTTGTGCCTGTGCATTTGAGAACACTTGGCCTTCTAGGACATCACAGTAGGTCAAGAGAGATGAAGGACAAATGCCAATTCTAATTGTCTTAACTTGGAAGTGACACACATTACTTCTGCTTACGGTCCACTGGTGAGAACTGGTCACATGACCCCTCACCTAACAAAAAGAAAGGTTGGAAGATACATGGGCAGGGAGCGGGTGAATATTCACAGAGCAGTAACTGTGTCTGCCACGAGACTTTTAAAATAAATACCTTAGGTAAAGATCTGTTTCTTCTTTATTTCCTTATAAAGTTATACTGCGCAAGGAATAGGTATATAAACATCAATTTAATGATGACTTCTGCTTGAGGGAAAACAGCTTTCAGACCGTGTGTATTAAGGAGAAGATAAAGAATAAGAAGTCAACACTAAAAAAAGGTGACATTTTGATTGCCTTACAGTGATGGAGTTGAAAGAAAAGACCTTAATTTCCATCTCAGTTCCTACCTGCTACCTTTGTGTCCTTAAGCAAGTCATGTAACCTCCTGAGCCTTCTTCTTCAGCTTAAAAAAGTGAATAATACTTACCTACCCCAGAGAGATGTCATGAGGATAGAAATTTAAATACAGAATGTAAGCAGATATCTACATGGCACAAGAACATGACACACGGTGTAGACTAATTAAACGTTAACTGAGTCTGCTATATATGGGTCAACACAAATTTGAGATCAGAACTCACAGGCATGTTTCTTGTGCCACCTTTCACGTAGCTTCTTGCATTGAATCAAACTCGGCTACCTGGGTTTCGAAACTCCATTGTTTCACTTTGTATCCTGTCTCTTCACCCTACAACTTCTTGGTGTCTTATCTCACCAAGTTCTTCCCTTCTGACCTTACTCACTACCCTGCTAAGCATTTTGACTGTCTGAAAATTTCACTGGGTCTCTGACAATCTCTTCCCACATCACTGATTGCATTAAATACTGGGGCCTCTCCCTATCAGGCCAGTCCCTGCAGGTGGACCATACTTTCTGCCTCATCCACAGCAGGGTTGGTCATCTGACTTGCAAAAAGTGACAGGAAATGTGACCAGAGGCTTTGAGAGTCATCGCTTGTTTATTTCTTCTCTCTTTTCACTCTCCATGAGACCAGCATGCTGCAAATAGAACCTTCTCTTCCCACTTTGGTCCTGAAATGAAGGTGCACGAAAGAGTAGCAGCTACTCAGTGGCGGACAAGAACGCGGCTGAGAAATAGTCCTCTGTGCTGGCAATCTACTAAAGCAGTAGAGGTTATTTGTTACCGAGGCATAATCTATCCAAGAAATGACCAAATCCCTACCACACACACACACACCCTCTGGGCTTTAAGTAACTGTGTTCAAAACCTCCCTTCCCTAGCCTGTTTTGGTCATCCTTCTTGCCTCCCCAGAATGCTTTCAAATGACCTCCTCTATGACGCTTCCTCTGATTATCCTGATCACAAATGATCTCCCTTCGCTAACCAAACCCTATCACATTATCTGCAATGATATCTGTAAATAAGTGTTTGTTAACCACATTAGTAAAGAAATGCTTCTTCTATGGTACTGATTATAGTAGTTTATTATTATAATATAATGCTTCCCATGCCTTATAATATTTAGTACGGACACAGACCATGTTTTTTCCATATCTGTAAACTTAATACCATACGCTTAGGCACATTGAATATTTGTTGAAAAATAAATGACATAGCTTTTGTTTCTGGGTAAGATGGAGTGATTGTACTCTACGCTTGCTCTTTCAAGTGCTGGCATTGAACACAGCTATGTAATGTGGTATTTGAAGCACACGGTGGGGGGTGGCACCTGTGGCTCCCGGAGTAGGGTGCTGGCACCACATACCTGGGGTGGCGGGTTCAAGCCACCCCCGGTGGGAATTCAGTTGGTGAGGGCTCAAGATTAAGAGAGCTCAGTCTTTCAGCAAAACAATAGCTGCCATGTGCTTTTGGAATGCAGAATGGGCTTCTTTAGACCAACGTGTAGCAACTTCCTTAAGTTCCGTTCTCTGGATCTGAGAATCAGCCAATTCCACAAAGGTTAACCAGAAAGTTGGCTCTTCGATGGCTGTAATTTTGTAGCTGTTATTGTTGTAGGCAGGAGAGATACCAGCAGGGCTTCTCGTGATCTCTCCAGGTTTATGACTGCAGTGTACTTGGTAAAGGATGGGGAGAGGCACAAGATTGAAATACCCCCATGAGATCAGAAATAAAAGGGAAGATGAAGAGAGATGGTCTATAATGCTTGGGGTGATGTTCACACGACAATCTGTGTGCCTTTAGGAATTCTCACTGGCCAGGCACAGTGCTTCACGCCTGTAATCCTAGCACCCTGGGAGGCAGAGATGGGTAGATTGCCTGAGCAACAGAGTTCTGGACCAGACTGAGCAAAAGCAAGACCCCATCTCTAAAAAATAGCTAGGTGTTGTGGTGGGCACCTACAATCCCAGCTACTCAGGAGGCTGAGGTAAGGAGATTGCTTGAGCCCAAGAGTTTAAGGTTGCTGTGAGCTATGATGCCACAGCACTCTACTGAGGGTGACAAAGTGAGATTCTGTCTCAAAAAGAAAAGAAAAAGAAAAAGAAATTCTCACTTTATTTCACAGTGAAGAAGATATTTTGAGGAAGAGTAGAAATTCCTTCTTGAAAAGGTTATTTTCTCCAGAGAAAAACTAGTGATGAGACTAGTTAAAGATATGGTAGCCCTGGGCAGATAGACCAACAAGCAAAACAACTTGGATGAAAAATACCAAATGTGTGTTTTTTTTTTTTTTGAGACAGAGCCTCAAGCTGTCACCCTGGATAGAGTGCAGTGGCATCACAGCTCACAGCAACCTCCAATTCCTGGGCTCAAGCGAGTCTCCTGCCTCCGCCTCCCAAGTGGCTGGGATTGCAGGCGCTCGCCACAATGCCCGGCCATTTTTTGGTTGTAGCCGTCATTGTTGTTTGGTGGGCCTGGGCTGGAGTCCAACCCACCAGCTCAGGTGTATGTGGCTGGTGCCTTAGCCCGTTGAGCCACAAGCACTGAGCCGACCAAATGTGGATTTTAACTTAA
>CAUYON010205065.1:0-25582 GCA_963573935.1 Arctocebus calabarensis | reverse complement strand
CCTGTGGAGTTTTCTAGAAACACTTTCCCTCTTTCCTCACCTAATCCCTTTTTAAGCCTTCTTTACCGTGATGTTCACCCACTCCCAGCCTTCTCCTGTAGAATAGTAGAAAGGGGAAAGGGAGGGGAGGGGCGGGGGAAGGGTGGGTGGAGGGAGGGCAATTAGTGGGAACACACCTACGGTGCATCTTAGCAGGTTACTGGTGAAACTTATTAAAAGTAGAGTATCAATGTCTTTATATAGTGATCAAGAAAATGCCATGAAGGCTATCTGTAGCAGTACAATCAAAATATTTCTGATTGTATATGAAGCACATTGTGCCCTATGATTGCACCAATGTACACAATTATGATTCAATAAAATTATTAAAAATAAACACTAGTACACTGTTAGAATATAAAGTTTTAATATACAACTGACATCATCTTTTAAAATTTTAAGCTTCCCTATCCATTTACTTAGCAATTTTATCCATACATATTATTTTATAGACACCTTCATAAATAGGGAATAATTGGTTTTTGAATAGCATTGTTTTCAATAAGGTTGGAAACACTAAGAAGAGACTTAAATTTTGACATGTTTGTGTAGCAGAAAGATATAGTTCAACATACATACATATTAATATTAGTATCAGATACACACTAAGTTTTTTAAAAAGTCATGTTACAATAAAGTATATCTAGCTTCAGCTCATTTTTCCCAAATGGGTGTTGGTTGTTCATTTGTGTGTGTCTGCAGATATATATTTGTAATCTGTAATCTCTGCAATGTGATATTACCATGGGCCATTACTTTCTTTCTTATACATTTCTGTTTATTATTTGTTAATTTGTTTTAACCTCAATTATGTCTTGCTTTATGTCATTAGGGATCAGTAACAATTGGCCTATAAATTTTTCAGAAATCTGCTTTCCTATTTGAAGGGAAAAAAATAGTGCTTTTGTTATTTTAGGAGTTGAATATTTTGTATGTGAAAGTATCTTGTTTTCATTGCTTTATTCTCGTCATGAGTAACAGAATCTCATGATTACTTAAGATGTACTCTGGACCAAGGATCTACTTTAATACTACCAGTCCTTAGATTATTATTATTGTTTGTTTTGGAGAGCAGCAATTCTTAAACATTTCACTTTCAAGAGCCACTCATCTGCCTAAAAATTATTGAGAACCCATGGAACTTTTGTTCGTTTGTGGTACATCTATCTATATATCATATTGGAAATTAAATCTTAGAAGTTATTAAAATATTTATAATAATAATTCTAGTGTATGTTATAAGAAACACACAAAATGGCTACTTTCCAAATCATAAAGTATAGTGAGAAGAGTACCATTATTTACATTTTGAAAATGTCTTTAATGTCTGACTTGATAAGAAGTAGCCGAATTCTTTTACTTGCTTTCGCATTTTATCTGTTTTGCTAAATTGTTTTAATATGTCATTATTCTTAGTTATTTAGGGCCCTTCACTGTGTCAGGCTTGTCCATCGGACTTGCTTTTGCTGTGGAAATGGGAAAGTATAGGTTTCATCTCTTACTTCATAGAAGATGACTTTAACAGTCATTCTGCGGTTCTTCTATTACTCTTTTCCCTTGGCCATGTGCACAAATGTCCCAAAGAGGAGCTACTCCATTTCTAACTTGGTTCTATGATTAAAATGATAAGAAGCAGAGTAGCTGATCCCTGCCACGAGTAATTTGAGTAAGGATTAGACTTGCTTTGTAAGCCATTGAAATTTTAAAGTGTTTATTGTTTTTTCATAAGTGAGTATAAACTCACTGCTGCAGACATTGATGCCAGAATGAAATATTACTATAATAATCATATACACAAAAATATGTCAGGTTCTCTCCCTGAGAGCCATGTCTGCTGAGATCTGTGGAAACTGGCTGCAGTCAACTGAAGAAATATAGTGTTAGAAGCAATGATAAAGAAAGACAAGACACATAGAGTAGAATTAAAGGCTGAAGCTCAGGGGTCCATTGCCCGTCCTGGGATTCTGGCAATGGCCCACAATGTTTGCTCCACTCTGATTTTATTGAAGTCTATTTGCCCAGAGTGTAAGATGAGGGAGGGAACAAAGATGGCAGCAGTTTCTGGGATTGATCATATCAGTTCCTATTGTTATTATTATTAACCTTAAGGGTAACCTTCAAAAATCTGAAATCTCAACCTTGTATTGGGAGAGCTTCCAGCTTGAGATCACACACCCAGATTTCTAGGGAGGTGTTAAGCTCTGTTAGTTCTCTATGGAGTAAAATACCACCAGCATTAATCTCCTCTGAGGGATTGGTGGGAGGGAGGTATTTTTCTCCCATCACCACCACAAAGGATTTTCCTCTGCAATAAGGGATATAAGCTCTGCTGAACTTGAGTTACTCCCTTGGTCTCTGTCCCAGGCAAATGTAAATCTCCACAATGAGTATCTGCTTTGCCTGTTAAATGGGCAGGAAATACCCTAAAAGATGTATCTTTTCTAAGACTTGTCATAATCTCTTCTATGGCCATTGCTCTCCTCAGAGCAGTCACAGACCCAACATGGTGTTTATAAACTGTGTCCCCAACAGGCTAGAATTTCAGAAAAGGCAAGAAGCTTGCTAGCAATGTCTAGCTTAAATGTAAACAAGCTGACTTTTCTTTGTTCCGACTCACTCAGCTTACTTTCTAGTTTTCCTCTTTTCCTGGGGTTGCTTTCCTTTGCCAGGAATGAGGTCTTCAGTCCCCATTTCCCAGCAAAAAATATGTAAAATATATGACATTGATTTGGGGGCTGGGCAGAAGGACAAATAAAACTTTTGATATTGTTGTCACCTTAGTGCCTAAATCAGATAATGTACCAAATGAGTATATGGTATTAGGCAAAAAAGCTGGGAAATAAAATATTACTAATGTTCTTTGGTTACTATTTGCTTCATTTGACTAGGTATTACAGAAGAGAGATGAGCTCAGAAAAGGTCTGTCTAGTTTATAAGCAGAGTATAAAGGGGAGAATCCAGAAATTACAGGATTACAGGTTAAAATATAACTATTTCTCAATTTCAATTGATAAAACATATAATCAAAAATTATTTGAATATACAGAAGCTTATTATAGTTCAGCAACTATCAAAGACCACATAGGGTGGCTCGGCGCCTGTGGCTCAACAGGCTAAGGCACCAGCCACATACACCTGAGCTGGCGGGTTTGAATCCAGCTCCGGCCCGCCAAACAATAAGGACGGCTGCAACCAAAAAAAAAAATAAAATGGCCGGGCGTTGTGGCGGGCACCTGTAGTCCCAGCAACTTGGGAGGCAGAGGCAAGAGATTTGCTTGAGCCTAGGAATTGGAGGTTGCTGTGAGCTGTGATGACACAGCACTCTATCCAGGGTGACAGCTTGAGGCTCTGCCGGGGGGGGGGGGGGCGGGGAGGACCACATACAGCTAAATCCAGAACACTTTTGTTAACAACTAGGTAACTGTTAAAGTGGGTGACCCATAGCCCTTTTATTTGAATAAAATGGCTCAGGAAGGAACAAAACATAGTAAAACTAAGAGTGTGGCTCCCCCTCAGAAACTTGCTCACCTCAAGAAATTTACAATTAAATCTGGAGTAGTTGCATATCTTAAAAAGATGTGTGGGTATGGCAATTGGTAAAACAAAATAGCTACAATCAAATAGATTAAAAGCCAACTAAACTTTTTAAGGATGTGTACTACCAAAAGAGCTACTAGGTTTAAGTGAAAGACACTGAAATTGTTAATCACTTATGTGTCTCCAACCTTCTAGGAATACGAAGCAGCCAGAGAAAGCTGCTCAGCCACCACTGTGGTGATACAGTAAGTGTGTGTGTATGTGGTGGTGAGGATTCTTTGTTTGTAGATCCAAGCAAAATTAAGGAATAGGAATGACCACATATGGGGCATAGCCAGCAGCCTCAGAGCACAATAAACTCAGAAGTTTCTTCTGAGTAGCAGAACTGAGACCCAATTAAGAAATGTTCCCCTCTTGTAGCAAAGCAGTAGCTCTTGAAACTTCTGTCCAGCAAAATTCCAGGGTTCACAGGATAAGTGACCTCTATGTGTTTTCCTTTTGTCTTTTTTCAGATTTATAGATATATTCCAGTTATGCTGATTTCTGCAATTATATGTTGGACGGCTAACCTGTCTTTTAGTTTATAAGTCTCCAGCATAAAAAAAAAATCTATAGTCTCATTTAAATTTTAAATAAAGGCACTCTTAAAATCCTGGACTTTGTGAGTCTATTGCCATAATTTGATAGCAGTTAGGATAATCTCCCTTGGGGTGCATGTCTTATGCAAAAAGAAAAATAAATATTTGTTATCAGTTTACAGATTGTGATATCATTATTTTCCCCAATTATTTGCTGACTTTCCTGTGAGAGAGTTTTAATTTAGTACCCAATGACATCAAGCTTGCCCACATGACTTCCTTTGTCCAATGAAATGTGAACAGAAGAGATCGATGTCACTACCAAACAGAATTCTTAAGAAACATTATGTTGTTCCACCATGGCTATCTTCCATCTGCCATGAAGGCTGCACATCCCTGAAGTGGGCTGCTTCTTCAGCTTGGCTGACAGTTAACATATAACATAAGCAAGGTATAAATCTTGGTAAGACACAAAGATTTAGGATTGTTTATTACTAATTTAAGCTGTCTGATAAATCTTACAGTATTGGTCAAAATATTCTGGGATATATCTTAATTCTGTCAGGCTGGCTTGAATTTGGTCCTCAAGAAGTTGGCACCCAAAAAATGACTAGCAAAGCTAGTGAAAGTTATTAATTTCTTAAGTTTAGCTGATTGACACTGAGTGTTTCTGTTCGGTAAAAGGCTGTTTTCTTAGCATATTAATATCCTTGCACAGAGGGCCTCTGTCCATGTTATGTGAAATTGGCAGAGTTCTTTGTCTTCTTGTCACCTTAGCTAACTGGAGTCAAGCACTCAAACTTGAAATTAATTTTTTTTCAGTTGTGGATAAGTATTTATAAAACTGGTTTTTGAACATCTAGTAATTAGATAATTAGATAATCTATTCATATCATTGAAAAGGAGCCAATGGTTATTTTTCAAGGGTTTTGGAAAGCATTATGCAATTGATTTATTGTTTTTTCTCATTCTTATAGTGTTTCAGAACAGGAATTTATAGAATATTCAGTGTGGATCCTTGGAGTTCTCTCAGTGTCAGCGATAGGACACTACGTGATCTGAAAAGCTGGCTCATTTATAAATTAGAGATGACAGAAGTCTAGAACTTCTAGCTCATGAATTAAAGTTGGAAAATAAAAACTAATTTGTCTTCTTTCACATATGAATATGTAATTAATAATCTGTGATTTGTAACATGCTTTTTGTTGATTTTCTCAATGTCTTAGAAAACAAGAAGTGGGAGTATTAAGTATGTCATTAAAATCAATTGTGCCTTTTAGTTTGATCAAGTCCCAGTAGTGTATTTTTGATACTGCTTCAATTGCCTGGGGAGCCATTTAACCATTTTTAAGCATACGGTCCAGTGACATGAAGCACCTTCACATTGTTGTGCAACCCTTGCCACCATCTACTTCTGGACTTTTATCTTCCTGAACTTAAACTGCATCCATTAAAAACCAGTTCCCCATCTGCTCCTCTCCCAGACCCTTCTTCCACAATTTTTAAGTAGTAGGTTGAAATAGTGCTGGTAGCAGTGATATGAAAGCAAGATCATGAGGTAGGTAGAGAAGAGGCTCCGGGGTCCCCTCCCTGTATATTGCTTCCCTCACTGACCCAATGTATTGTCTTGTTGATGCACCCAACCAGCCATTCCATCCATGCATCCCTTGCCAGATCCTTCCTGTGTTAGACCTTGGCCATACCTTTCCTTGAACTGGAATGGTAAACTAGAAGGAAGAGCAGGTGTCTTATCATATGGGATCTGCCATTGTCTAAAAGAAGAAAGGCATTCTAACAAAGAGAAATAAGAGAAATTCATCCCCAAAAATCTTCCCTGTCAATGAGGGGCTCACTGTCTGGAGTAGTCCATGCAGTTAAGTTAATGCTTTGAGGAGGAGCCAACAAAATATTTTGTTTTTTTGTTTGTTTGTTTGTTTTCCCACAAAAACCATTATTATTTCTATATCCTCAAGTCCAACCATTGAATTCTACCATGAAGAAAATTGCTGGGACATCCAGAGTCTGCTGGGGGTTAGTGCTCCCCAAGTTTCAGGCTCATTTAAATTCTTGCTGTCATCAGAGTGGTGCTGTAGCATCAGGGGATTTAAAAATCTGGACTACAGAAGACAGAGGAGGTTCACTTGGGGAGTCTCATGGAAATAAATGGAATAAATAGATTTTCTGCCAGAAACAGCCCCTGTGTTCACAGGTTGCCTATCTTACCTGGACTGTGCTGCTGTCAAGGAATATCTGAATCTGAGAAACTCATAAGGAAGAGAAGTTGATTTGGCTCAGTTTTGTAGGCT
Organism: Arctocebus calabarensis; assembly: GCA_963573935.1. Classification (NCBI taxonomy): domain Eukaryota; kingdom Metazoa; phylum Chordata; class Mammalia; order Primates; family Lorisidae; genus Arctocebus; species Arctocebus calabarensis. Next base: position 19,122 of record CAUYON010205065.1, on the reverse strand, counting down.
GGACAAGAAGCTTGGATGCAACATCCGCATCTGATGAGGCCCTCAAGGTGCTCATGCTCATGGCTGAAGGGGAAGGGGAGCTGGAGATCATGGGTGGGGGTGGAATGAAGGTGTCAGGCTCTTTAACAAGCAGTTCTCCTGGGGGCTAAGGCTGAGGACCAAGTGGCTCTTGAGGGATCGACTCCCACAATCCAAGCACCTCCCACCAGGCCCCACCTCCAACACCAGGGGTCAAATTTCAACATGAGACAAGCCATAGCACACCCATAGTCTAACTAAGGGTGGCGGAGGAGTCCGACTGGGTTCATTACATCAGGGGCTTCCCAGGCTGAGAACCTTCATGCTTTTCTTAATAAAACAAACCCTATGGGAGTGAGTGGGGGCTGAACAAACGAGCGTCGTGTTTCTGACAGTGAGAAGGACTCAAACCTGGGTGACGACAAACCCCCACGGTTGTGTCAAGGCACTGGGATGGTGGCTATCAAGTCTGTCCTTTCACCCCAGGACCTGGCCACTCTGCTGCCACATGAGGTGAAAAATTTGCTGATGAATGAATGAGCAAAGAAACAAGTTAAAATGTTAACTTCTCCATGAGTGTGATGTTTGGTGCATTGGGAGATGAATGGAGGCCCGTGTTCATGGGTCCACAGTCATTCTGCAGAATTTCATATTTCACAAGCAGAACTGGAGTCTGAAGAGTCTGTGAGCTGCTGGTGTTGCGGCTACCTCCTCCACCGTCATCTGTGACTCAGGATGTCATGTCTTGGAAGCATGTTGTGGATCCCTGTGTCTGTGTGCATGTGGTGCAGGGGTTTTCCTAACAGGAGGGAACTCTTAACCCTCCTGAACTTCAAAATGGCTTTTAAACGATGTCCAAAACAGCGAACCTGCATCACAAAGTAGCTCCCGAATCAAAGGAAAATACAATGACGGTGGAGGTTTGGGGCTTTGTTTATTGCTGCTTCCCAGTGCCTAGGATAATGTCTGGCATATGATAGGTGTTTAAAAACAGGATTTGTGAAGGAATGAATGAGACGCTCCTGCTATAAATGCAGGGATCAGCATTGCATAGCAAATTTACTTACACTTTCTTTGAAAATCGTTGGAAGGTAGTGACCTCTGTTAAAGCTAGGAGAAAACACAGCATACAGGTCCTGCAAGAAAGCCCTGCTAGAGAGTGTACTCCATCCAGACTCACCTGGGTGAAGCCAAGGAGTGTTGTCTTATCTAGTCTAAAGCATGGTGGTACCAGGTGTCAGTTTCTCAGAAGTTTTTGCCAGAACCACCTGATAGTACTCGGTGCTTGAACTTCCCATCAAGTTTCCCAAAGATTCCCATTCCCTGGGAATGTTTACCTTAACAACTCAAAATGCCTGCCTGAGGCCCTTATTTTCAGAGGTTGGTCTGTGCTTCCTTCTGCTCCCCAGAACCACTAGGCCAGACTTGGCCCATACCTTACCTCTGCCTTCTCCATGGTCTGTGGATGTCTAAAACACAAACATGAACTTTGCTGGGGATCAGTTTTTCTTCTACTAAAAGAAAATCACTGCCAAACCTCTTCATTGCCTACGGGAAAAGGCATTGATCTTGCCAGATTGGGAACACTTCTCAGCAGGGTGAGAAGCTACTCATGACTGAGACCACATTGTGAGAGGCATAGGTCATTGGCTCCCATCCCCTCCTCCTCCCTTTCCTACTCTTATCATTCATGTGTGGGAGCTGTCCTAGTGCACGAGCATGTTGGTACCAAGGCATCAACTCACTTCTCAAGGACAATGTCACCTGTGAGAACCACCCTCCAACATGCCCCAATGATTCTTGCCTCCTATTGTTCACACCTAGCATAGTTCTCTTTTATGAACAACCAGCAATCAACTGATCAGCCATGTGAGTGAGCTGCCTTAGAAGTGGATCCTCTGACCCCAGTCAAGTTTTCAGATGAGAGTGCTGCCCCAGCTGACATCGTGTTTGCAACCTCCCAGAGAGACCCTGAGTCAAAAGCTGTTCCCCTATTTTGACTCACAGAGATAATAAATATTTATTGCTTCTTTAAATTGCTATATTTTAGAATAAGTTATTATATAGCAACATGTAATAAATAAATAACCCTTAGGCCTACTCCTAAAATAACCCTTGATGCATCACATGAATCAAGAAATCTCACAGCTGTTTGTAGAGACAAGGCATTCAGTTTGTAGGCAGCAAAGCTTTGTAGGGGTCTCTCTTTAGGAGTAAAAACAAAAACATAGACAGTCCTGGCTCCTATTATTCATGGCTTGTGGGTGAATGGACATCTGGTTTTAAGCCTGAAAAGGGGAACTCTAACACTGATTGCTTAGCATGCCTACACATAAAGTTTTAACACCATAAAACTTTCCTGTCCATTGAGTGCTTAAGTCATACTATTAATCACCAATTCATAGATTCATTCATGATTAAACAATAGACACACTGCCCGAAGAACTTAAGCAACCTCCTCCCTCCCCTATCATCCCCAGTCAAGCCTTCACATGAGCCTGTAGCCCAGCCATCATCTTTGCAATAATGAGAGAGACTCCCTCTATTGCAAGAGAGATCCTTGAGTCTGCCTTATAATGCCTGCATTAGGCATTTATTATCTTTTTTGACTACTAAGCATTTAAAGCCCCTTTATAGGTCTGGATAATTTCTTCTCTATGAGTCTAGGTGGGAGGGAGAGTCTGTTTTCTGCCATGGTAACATAGAAGACCAAGTAAATGCTTGTTTTCTATAGCAGGCACTGCTAGCTGACCACTAGCTGACCGCCTTATTTCCTTCTTTCCTTGAAGAACACAGCCTGGACATACCTTCCAGCCTCCCTTGCAGTCAGGCCATGTGACAGAATTCTAGCCAGTGGCATGGAGCCCCCTCCAGACCTGGCCCATAAAGCCCCTCATTCATGACCCTCTCTCTCCCTCTCTCCCCTATTCTCTGGTTGTTTATGCCCTCGGTAGCCTTAGAAACCATATGCTGAAGATTATGGAGCCAATTTCAGCCTAGATCCTCTAAAAATGACATGTATTAGAGGGATCTTCCCACCCCTCTTGTTGGGCAATCTATGAGATTTTTCAGTCAGGATCAATTTCTGTTGCTTGCAACTAAGAATCCTGACTTACATACCATCCTTAAAAATTCTCTGCCTGGCTCAGCGCCTGTGGCTCAAGCAGCTAAGGCGCCAGTCACGTACATCTGAGCTGGTGGGTTTGAATCCAGCCTGGGCCCACCAAACAACAATGACGGCTGCAACCAAAAATGGCTGGGCGTTGTGGCGGGTGCCTGTAGTCCCAGCTACTTGGGAGGCGGAGGCAGGAGACTTGTTTGAGCCCAGGAGTTGGAGGTTATTGTGAGCTGTGATGCCACAACACTCTACCCAGGGTGACAAGTTGAGGCTCTGTCTCAAAAAAAAAAAAAAAATTCTCTACTTATAAAGAATTTATTTTACAGGTAAATTGAATTGTTAGCTCAGAATATGGTGATTACTGTAGCCATAATTCACACAGCACTCGTGGGAATTGTTAACAGCACCACTGGCTGTCAGCTGTGACTTGTGGCCTGGAACTAATTCTGACTTGGAAAATTTTGTCTATGAAGATAACAGGTATTATTTCAAACATTTTAGATGAGTTTCCTGGAGAGGAGAAGGGAATTAGAAATCAGAGAAGTAGGAGAAAAGTAAAATAATGACAATAAAAGTAGGAGGAAAGTAAAATAAGACACAACAACATAGCAAACAGAGCTCCTTCCATGCATCAGTCAGAACACTATTATTTTAGGTGCAATAATTCATCTTACCCTCATAAGAGGCTTCTGGTGGCAGGAACAATTGCTAATCCTAGTAAACAAGAGAGATCGGACATGCTGCTGGGGGCCACTTGGGTGGTGAGCAATGGAGCCAGGATTTGAACACTGCAGCTCTTAACCACACTGATGACAATTAAGAACTGAAGAATCTAACTCGATTTTCTCTTCTTTGAAGTACAATCAGGACCACTAAAACCAACTAAAGAAAAGTAAAATAAAAGCTAGACAAACTTAGCTGGCTTCTTGGAATAATTTGCCTGAGGCACTTAATTTTCCCTTAAGTATCACCAAGCAGCTTTATTTCTTGGGTCATTTCAGGTCAAGAACTTGATTGTGGGATATTCTTCAAAATGGTCTGAAGTGTTCTGGCCCTGGCCTATCTGGTGGCAGCCTGGTCTGCACCTCAGTTATTTGCAACACCCAGGTCTCAGAGCCAACGATGTCTGCAAATTGCCTTTGCTTGCAGGGTGAGCTAACCAGCTGTGCAGACAGCAAGGTTGCCCAAAGGGCATTTGCACAGCTCAGCACTTCCCAGTGAAAAGGCTCAAGGACTGGGGTGAGTCCTGGGGAGGGTTGGGGTGGGTGCTCAGTTAGGGCATCCAGAGAAGGAAGAACAGAATTGTCACCAACTTGTACAGACCCTAAAGAGGACATTCTGCCTGGGGCTGGAAGTTGTCTATGGCTTAGAATGGAGAAGGAAAAGGAAAAGCTATGGAGGCAGGAGCAACTCTGTGGGACGCGTTTTATAAGCACACGGGATATTTTCTGGAACCCAGGGCCTGGCCCAGGTGTCTGGCCTCCCACCCCCTGTTCAGCCAGATCGTTTCTTTTGGAGGTCCCTGTGGGTACCGATCTCAGAGTGAGCACAGGAAGCCATGGCTGTGCCAGCGGCCAAAGCACCTGCCCTTATTTATTGTTGTTGAGACAGAGTCTCACTTGGTCACCCTTGATAGAGTGCCCTAGCATCTTAGCTCACAGCAACCTCAAACTCTTGGGTTCAAGTGATCCTCTTGCCTCCTGAGTAGCTGCGACTACAGGTGCCAGCCACAACACCTGGCTATTTTTTAGAGTCAGGGATCTCACTCTTGCTCAGGTTGGTCTCAAACTCCTGAGCTCAGGCAATGCACCTGCCTCAGCCTCCCAAGTGCTAGGATTACAGGCGTGAGCCACTGACATTTACACTGGGGCAGCTTATTGCAAGGCTTCCAGGTTAACTGATATGGGAGCCAGCAGGAGGGGTGTTGTCTTTGCTGGGGGCCAGCCCATGACATGTTGGAGCCATTCTCGCCCAGTGAGGAGTCCCTTGCTCCTCCTTTTCCCTCCGTGAAGAGCCTGCAGGTTCCCCCCCCCCCACCCTGCCCATCACACTCTAGAAACGGAAGCTGAGCCCTATTCAGCGTTTCCAAGGCTCTCTATGGAAGAATCCAGAACTGCTGGTCCAGGGACTGTGTTGCTGTAGCAAGAGCTGATGCAGACAAAAGACCCCAGCCACCAGTTGGAAGAGGAAGTGGCTTATTCACCGGCTGGGAGACTCGGGGTAGACTAATGTCCCCCAAACCGAACCCACCGACTGAATCTCTGGCTTGGGTGCATGTGAAAGTCTTGCGATTCAGGGAAAGGTCAGGTTGGCTTGTGCCCTTGGTGCAGGGCCACCTGTCCTCAAAGACAACAGAAGGTTAGGGAAGTTAGAAGGTTACTACACAGGACAAGCAGGTACCCTGCGAAGGGCATATAGATAACAGAGACATGCTGCAGTGGGGTACGTGTCACAGGCTGCCTGGCTAATGCCTGTACAGAGTTACCAGGACAGAGTCTAGCTCTGTTTTACTCCCTTGCCTCACTGCCACCACTGGGGACTGGGGACTGGGGACTGGGATGGGCAGGGTAGTGAATCATTGGGGCTCTGAAAGCTGTGAGGAAGGGCATCTGGATTTATTCCTATGTCTTAAGTGCTCGAAGCCTCAGTTTCCTCCTAAAATGGTTACTGTTGCTACCATGGTTACTGGTGGTGAACATCAGTGAGTTGATGTGTGGAAGCGCCTGGGAGCCTGGAGCGTGGTAAGCACAAGGTTAACTGGTGTCAGAGTACAGGGCCCTTCAGTGTGGCTTGAGCGCTGGAGTACATTAACAGCAACAGTGACACAAAACCATCACCTACTGCGTGCTCCTGTGGCGCTAGGGCTCCTCAGTCTTGGGGGGAGCGCACACAAACCCCACTCTTTAGGGATGTATCTTAAAACTCCTGTGTAAGTCAAATTAGCATGTTAGTTTCCCCCAGGGATATACTGAGTCAAAAGAAAGGACTCAACACTATAGGTTAAACATGATTTCCTGAACCCAAGCCATTCTAATATTTATTTGCTTACTTTCTTATTATTTATTTATTGAGATAGGGACCCAGGAGGCTGGAGGGCAGTGGCACGATCATAACTCACTGCAGCCTCAAACTCTGGGCTCAAGCAATCCCTTGCCTCAGCCTCCCGAGTAGCTGGGAATACAGGTGCCTACCACCATACCTTGCTAATTTTCCTCATTTATTTTTTCTTGTAGAGACAGGGTCTCACTGTGTTGCCCATGCTGGTCTTAAACTCCTGGGTTCAGGCTATCCTCTCTCTGTGGCCTCCCAAAGTGCTGGAATTACAGGCATGAGCCTGGCCATTTTAATTATATTTAAATATATGCACACATGTCACATTTACAGCCCTAGAGTGTCCAAGTGCTCTCTCTCTCTCTCTTTTTCTTTTTTCTATTAGGAGAACTTTAGTGGGAAAGTTTGATAAAATCTGTCTTCAGGAAATAATTCAACAGAAGCTGAACCCTCTAGGTATAGAGATAATTGTTCGCAGTATTATTGCTATTCCCAAACCCCTTCCCCCTCCTGACTGACCCCTCCTCATCCTCGAGCCCTGCTCAAGTGCTGCCTCCCAGGCTGAACAGGGGCTCCCCCTCAGTCCTCGTAACGCTCCTTATGTCACTCTAACGTGACACCTACCACCCTACATTTTGGGGGTTTCCTTAGCATTCTAAGTAGGCTACCCCTGGTCAAGAACTGGGCCTTTTATTGTCACACCCACCAGCATTTAGCACTGGCCAGATACCCAGGGTTTGCTGAGAGACTATGGATTTCTCTTGCCCCAGCTCTAATGAGCAGCTGGGTCATGCTGTTGCTTTTGGTCTGCAGAAGGAACTCCATCAGCTAAGCTGAGATTGGCTGGGGCGGAGCGGCCAGGTCTCTGCACCACCAACCTCGGAAGGCCTCACCCACAGATTCCCGCAGCCTGAGGCCAGTCACTCACCCGGCGCCCTTCCCCAGATCATAAGTCATTTGCAGCAGGCAAGAAAGCAGGTCCGCAAGGGAAGCTTCATGAGGTTAAGTGTATTTCAGATGTAATTGGGCTTGGTGAGGGGACAGCTGGGCCTGATAAATAAAAATGCCCGCTCAGTCTCATTAAGCTCTCTCTGTGAGCCTCAGTGCCACCCAGAACAGAAGACTCTGCAGTGTGGCTTGGAGCTGGGCCTATCTTAGAATTCATTTAATGCAAACGGTTACATTAATGCAAAAGGCAAGCCACTGACACTATAAATAACTTAAGCTAAGTCCTGCTGACAGCAGGAAGTCTGACACATGAAATACCGCAACTTGCTCAGTTGTGAATGAGGCAGTGACATTAACATTACCTTCCCAGATTGGGAGACAGGACCATAGGAGCCTAGCCTGGCAAGGTGGCATCCTTCCCACTAGCCCGCTGGCAGGAGCTTTAGAGAGCAGGTGGGGCAGGCAGAATAATGTCCCTCCCGAAGTTGCCCTCGCTCTAATCCCTGGAACTGTGAAGATGTTATCCTAGGCGTGATTAAATCAATGACCTTGAGATGGGGAAATTATTCTGGATTATCTGGATGGGCTCAATGTATTCCTAAGGATGTATTCTTAAGCGTTGTTATAAAGGAAAAAGGGAGGCAGGAGATTCCAAGAAGGAGATGTAAGGATAGAAGGAGAGATTAAAAGTTGCTATGTGGCTGACTTTGAAGATGGAGGAAAGGAATACAGGCGGCCTCTGCAAACTGGAAAAGGCAAATAAATATATCCTCCCCTAAACCTGCAGAAGGCTCACAGCCCTCCTGACTCTGAATTCAGAATTCTGACCTGCAGAACTGTTAGATAAGTTAATGTTTTAAGCCAATGAGTTTGTGGCAATTTTTTTTTTGCAACATACATAGGAAATTCATAACAGCAGCTGATTACTCTAAAAATGCTTCTATTTAAGCTCCCCGTTTTTTTAAAGACAGAGTCTTACTTTTTCATCCTCAGTAGAGTGCTGTGGCATCAGGTGCCTGCCACAGCACCCAGCTATTTTTTTTGTTGTTGTTGTTGCAGTTTTTGGCTGGGGCTGGGTTTGAACCCACCACCTCCGGTATATGGGGCCGGGTGCCCTACTTCTTTGAGGCACAGGTGCCGCCCAGCCCCCACCTATTTTTAGAGACGGGAGTCTCACTCTTGCTCAGGCTGGTCTAGATTTCCTGAGCTCAAGCAGTTCAACTGCCTTGGCCTCCCATAGTGCTAGGATTACAGGCGTGAGCCACCACTCCTAGCTTAAAACCCTTTCTTCCTCATGGATTCCTTTCCCACTTTTTCCTTGGTTTCTGGAGCTGGGAGGGAAGGTTTGGAGGAGGCAAGGATAACCTCAGTGTCCGCCAACCACTCACCCATGTGCAGTGACATTATACTGCTCAGCAAAACTTCCAACAGAAGTTATGGTTTTCTTATTTTGCTTTTTTTTTGTTTGTTTGTTTGTTGGTGGGAGAGATGAGTTGATTAGGCTGTCTTGCCTCAAGGCCAGCAGGTGCCATAAGTAACCATGATTAAGCAGTATGATGTTATTCTTATGTAATTAGTGTTTGACTGGGAGCCACTGTTGCTCTGGCCTCTATGTAAGGCTCCTTTCTGCCTATGTGGACTTCCTATGCCAGCTCACCTGCTGCCATGAGCTGGATGATGGGCACATCTCAGTTATCTTCAGCTCCTTGGCTTTTCCCATTTGTCCAAATCCAGTGTGAACCTCCCTGTCCTCCATGCTTGCCTCACCTTGTTCTTTGTTGTTGTTGTAGTTTGGCCGGGGCCCGAGTTCAAATCCGCCACCCTTGGTATATGGGGTCTGCGCCCTAACCACTGAGCCACAGGCGCCACCTGCCCCACCTTGTTCTTAACACTTTTATATTTAACAACACTCCTGCGTGATTCCTGTCCCCCCTTGTACCCCTCCCAGCCCCTGTCTCGGGCCACCAGCCTTTCCTGAATGTGGCGGGTCACATTTGTCAGTTGCACTAGGTTGGAGTCTTGTCACTGCCTATGGAAGTGACTGGCTCCAAGACTCTATCATTCAACATCTTGAAGTCTTCCTTAGCAGGGCTGTTTACACTTTAGTGACACCACTAAGTCAGTCTGAGGATTTATTAAAATGCAGGTTCTATGCAGTGGTCTGGGGTGGGGCTGAGATTCTGCATTTCTAACAAGCTTCAGAGGCTGCCCTGTTACTGGTTCTGGATCACACTCTAAGTGGGAAGGACTGAGGTTCCATATGTCTGGTGCCCATTCCCAGGCCTCCCATGGGCACACAGCTTTAGTAGAACCTTGCTACTCAAAGTGTGGTCCCCAAAGAAGCAACATTGGCAAATCCTGAGAGCTTGTTAAAAATGTAGGCTCCCAGCCCCCATCCAGCAGACCTGCTGAATCACAGCCTGAAGTTTAACAAGATCCTCCAGGTATTTCCTATGCATGTTGAACTTGGAGAAACATTGTCTTAGAGCCTGGTTTTCAGTCTTAAGCATGCATCAGAAGCAACTGGAGAGGTTGTTGAAAGACCCTGATGGGCCCACTTTCATAGTCTGTGGTTCATTTCATCATGGATGAAACACAAGACTTTGTTTTTCTAATAAGTTCCCAGGAAATACTGATGCACCTGGCCCAGGGACCCCACTGCCCTATAGTAAGCCCTTAACTGAAGTCTGGTGGCCAGCATATCCCAACTGGAAGCTCTACAACGGACCCCCATGGACACACTTGTTCTAGCATTTGAATTCTAAAATCTACCCATTTTTTTTTAATACTGAATTTTTGGTGGTTTCCTTGAATAGTATATGCATTTTTATTTTATGAAATTTTTAAAAAGAAGCAACAGGTGCTGGTTACATCTCCATAGACAACTGTTTGACCTTGACAAGGAATTCTATGTCTCTAGACCTTCGTTTTTTCCATCAAGGAAACAAGGGAGCTTTGAATGAGGCTCATAAACTTCGATGTGTTAGAGTCTACTTTTGATATCTCAGGTGAAGGCAGAAGCTGAAAATTCCTGAATCTTGGCTGTTTCCTTATTTCTTGGTCATATCCATGATTTATGTAAGTTAGGATTGTAACCCTCTACTATAATTGATATAATGGGGTAATAAAATCCCTTTCTTCCCAGTTTTGTTTATTGTAAAAACAATATTACAAAATACTGAAGACAGTTTAAGTCAGAGGAAAGACTTTATGCCACTCTAACACAGCAGCTGTTTTCACTTTGCTGGAAGTGGAGTATCAGGGAGCCGGCGTGCGTTTGTTCCGAGTCTGTACTTTGCATTGTTCATAAACATGTCACCAGCAATATGTAAATAAATTAGCTCTGCTATGAAGCCCCTACCACTGGCATTTAACTTTGGCTAATGTGACAAGTGCAACTGCTAGATCATTGATGTTTTAAGTTGTAATGCTTTATTATTAGAGATGTGGACCATTTTTTTCCCATGTGTTTGCTATCTGTATATTCACTGAGTTTCCTCATCTGTGGATTATCTGTTTAATAGAGAAAGCTGCTGAAAAGTGCTTTGTGCAAGGCCTGCCAGCCAGTAACAATCTCAATAATAGCGGTTTGCCACCTTCCTGAGCCTCCTTTTCTTCTATGGGAAATACTAGGGAAATGGGAAAGCTGAATGAGACATTTCATGAGGAGGGTCTAGCACAGTGTCTGGCAGACAGAAAGGGTGGTCTTCTGGTGTTCTTTGCCCATCTGCCAGGGCTGGGTGATATTCTAAATTTAACTGATATCCATTTTAACAGTGACATTTCCATGAACACATTTGGGGGGAAGTGATGTCTTGTTCAATTCAATAGCCCAGTTTTCCTTATTTGCAAAATGGGGCTAATAATGTATCTACTCATTGGGTTGTGATCATTAAATGAGATAGATGATCCACGTAAAATGTTTAGCCTTGTACCCAGCACATAGGAAATAGTAGCTTTCTTATTTGCTCTGTCACATTTATATCCAAAGAGTTTATTATTTTCAATTTTAATAATGTTTGTTAGATTGCTTTCCAAAAATTCAAAGTGGATCTCATTTAAATTTAGAAGAATACTCTGAACTTTGAATTGAAAGACTTATTTGCATTTTGAAAGTCTCAAGCAACACATTATACTAAGCCTGCTCCCAAAGTTCTCATTTAAGAAACAAGGAGAAAATATTGTTGAAATAAAGACATTTGTATAGTGTCAAGCTGAAATAACTATGGTCAAAAAGAAGCACCTTTTAAAAATTCCTGTTTGTTAGCAGCAAACAACTGCAGATATATTAGCAGACTCTCTTGAGAGAAGTACATCCAACATTACAAAAAGATTTACCAGGGCACTTAGATTAACTATGAAGGATTTCAAGTCGAAGTCATATATATGTATTTTTTTGATGTGTTCTTGAAAACAGGGCACCCCGAGGAGAAGCTTTCTCATTTCCTGCAACACAGGAAATCAACAACAACATTTTGTGTGTCTAAGGTACTTTATCATCTGCAAAGCATTTTCTAGTTTGATTCTCACAGCCATCCACAAGGGAGGGGAAGTAGGTTTACCCTCTTTATATTAGACATGGGAACACTAAACCACACAGAAGTTCTGAATTGGTCAAGATCCCAGAGCTAGTAGCAGAGCTGAGTCCGTGAACTTTAGAGCTAGGTCTCTTCTCACCGCATTCCAACTAGCTCTACTAAAACTCACTGGTCTTGTTCAGACACACTCAAATCAATGTAGGTGTGGGAAGAATATTTCTGAACCCTTAACCATAATTCCCAGTTGGTTTTCAAAAGATAAGCCTTGCCAGTAAAGATAAGAGCATGCTAAGAGCCATTGAGGAGGAAAAGGTGGGTACGCTAGTGCCAACTACCCTGATTCTACCTGGAGATTCTACTTGATTCATTGGGCCATGTCACAGCGCACACCTTTTGGTTTTCAGGGACTTGAAGATCTCTTAAATAAGCATAGGGTGTGTTTGTTAAAGACTCCGATATGGAAAGGGAACAGTACACAAATCCGCTTCCCTGGGGGACTTGCCCCAGGCAAGAACTTCCGCAGGTGGGGACTTACAAGGTCTCCCAATTGATACCCTTGTGGAGCCAACAGAAGGGGTCTAGGAAAGGCACCAAGGAAGGACACGTCATGTACCACTCCCAGGTCCTTGCAGTATCATATTTGTGAACATTCTTTTGACCACGTGATCTAGAGTACTCCATGAACCGAGCACAACAGGCTCCAGATGATGTGATAAGACTACAAATGCTGACTGTTTCAAATGAGATTAGACAAATAGCCTTCTTAGATATCTATGACAAATACTGATAACTGTGCATTCATTTATGTTGTCGCGGAGTTCACTCCTGCCTGCATAGTTGTCCTTGCCGGGAAAGACACTACTGGGCACTGTTTGTTACTGTGGCTGCTTCTCTCCTGCCTTACCCACTGGAGATCTGCTAAGACTGCTGGTCCGTGGGTCAGGTGACCTGGGTGGGAGACAGGTTCCACCGTTCAGTCTATGGCCATGGGCAAGGCAGTCTCCAAGCTGAGCCTCGCTTCCTGAGTGGTGACGGTGATAGGAGATAACAGTGTTTATTCTCTTGTGCACACAGGTGGGGTGAAGGTGATAAAGTGTGTGAAAGAGCGTTGACAAGCTGAAAGAACATTTTTTTTTTCTGGAGTTTTTTTTTCACTTGATATTTTTCAAATTATGAAAGTCCGATTGGTTGTAGACGGTAAAGCAATTCAAAGACAAGTAAGGAAGAAGCTCACCATTACTCATTTCTATTCTTAATCTGCTCCTGTGATATTCAAAGTCTAGACCCTTAAGAGCTTCTGTTACTCTTGTAAGCTTGTGCAGGCAAAAATACTGGGGCTTGGGTTTATTTCTTTTTATTGAAACAGGTGCATCCCAACTACTTAGCCCTGCAACTTGCTGCTTCCTTAACATCGCATGAACATCCCTGCAAATCTGTGAGTGTAAATTTAGTCTTTGTTTCCTTAATTTCCTTGTGAACACATGTCCATACACACACACACACACCCTGGGCTGTGTATCCTTCACTTTCCTCATGTTCGTATAGTCATACAAAATATTTATATACATATGTACTCCTCCAAGGTTTTTTAAAATTTTGTTTCAAAAATGGAATAGTATATGTATTATTTTTATCTCATTCAATAAAACCTCATAAACTACCTACAGTTGAACTGATTTAGCACATGATTTTTAATAGCTGTATATTATTTTATGGGGGGAGGCAGATTTGCACTGATAAATGTATAACCACCGTCTCTCTCAGGGAGAGCCCTGACTGCCAGTGTTTGCTGATACTTGTGCCCTAAATATTCTCACCATGTTTGATTTTAAGCTACCAATGTGATGGTTGGGGAAAGCGGGGTTGAGAAGAGATGGCTCCAGCAAACTATTAGTGGGAGGTTCCATATGAATTTAGTACCATTCGTTTCCAAATTTTTTTCTCCCAGTACAAAGAGTGATGAATTAAAGCAATCTTATAGCTCTATTTTCAAATTGATTCTTTTGTTTCTAGCAGTTATATTCCCTAAGAGTGAGGTTGTTGAGTCATAAAGAATACAGATTTTAAAAAAATATATAATAAGGCCTGCCAGATTGTTTTTCAAACAGCTTTCTTAAAAGTCAGCTACAATTTTCATTTCTACCTCTAATATAAGAGGCAACTTCCCCCCACCCCTAGCATCTCTGAGAGCAATCGGTACTAATATTCTTTTATAATTTTTGTCAGTCAAAGGATTTAAAGTGAGAACTCATAGTTTTTTGTTACTTATTTTCTGTTTCCCTGACCTCCATCACTTTTAGACATCATTTCGTGGTTTTGGCCATTTGGATTTGGCCATTTAGATCTGTCAAGAGACAAACCTACAACAAATTTAAAGATCTCTTTGGCTTTATTTGCAATGCTAGAATCAGGCAACCCTTCTTTCCATTAACTAGAGTAAGTGCTCAGTAAGCTGAGCAGAGAAGTTTAGTTTCATGTATAGAAAAAGGGCAGAAGAAAGCAGAAACAAAGAATACAATCAGATGGGTCACTGCCAAGTTGCTTTCCTTATAAGGTGCAGGCATGGAGACAAAGCAATAGAAAGACAATTGATTAGTTAACACCAGGTTACTTCAGGTTCAGAATTAAAACTTCTATCATCCTGATTACAGATTGAAAAGGGCCTGTTTGGAAAATTACTATTTCTCTCTCTCTCAGTTTCTCAGAAGGTCAACTTTGTTTTAAAGGGAACCTTAGCATATGTGACTCTATATTGATTTTTAGTCTATTGGGGCCTAGTACAGGAGCTTAGTTTTAAACAATGGGCTCCTTATACGTGAATAATTTCTCTCTTTTGGTCAGAGTCTCACCTAAGTGAGATCATGCATTTCTTTGAGTTTTTTTGTCAACAGAGACTCTTTGATGGATGGTTGTATGCAAACTTTTTTTTTTTGGAGACAGTCTCACTCAGTCTCCCTAGAGTTGAGCACTGTGGCATCATAGCTCACAGAAACCTCAAAGTGTTGGGCTCAAGCGATTCTCTTACCTCAGCCTCCCACGTAGGTGGGACTACAGGTGCCTGACACAATGCCTGGCTATTTTTAGAAACAGGACTCACTCTGATTCAGTCTGACTCAGTCTAGTCTTGAACTCCTGAGCTCAAGCAATCGACCTACCTTGGCCTCCCAGAGTGTTAGGATTATGGGTGTGAGCTAGGATTACAGGCACCCGGCCCTGTATGCAAACATTTAAAACTTCTAGAGAAGATACATTATGCCAGGGAGAACTGTTGTGACTCTTAGGTAATGACAACCTTTTGGAGTATGTTCCTTACCCAGAGTACCCATGAATTGAACCAACTAAAATCAAATATTTCACAGAATGAGCCAGATAAAGAAGCTACCTGTTTTAATCAAGTAGGCTATTTGTTAACTTTTTGCGACTGAGTCTCTAGACACCTGACATATTTATCTATGTGCAGCAAGGAAGTGTCAGCGGTCACATAAACTCCTTCCTGTTCGTGAGTAGGTAGCAGTGTTAGCATCTAGCACCCCAGAAATAGATTACATTAAAGCAGAGAATACTAACTCCATGAAACATGCCACTGGTATAGTTTGGACACACAGTTGTGCTGGGGATGTTGCTAATGTACCCATTAGGTGGAAGAAAGGACCTTGTAGGTCCTATAAAAATTTGGGTTTGACATGACAGACCCTATGCTTCAAGTTGCCATCAGCAACCACTGATTGTGAAATTCTAGCTACAGCATTATCCTGCCAAGTGAAATGAGTAGGCAAGGAAAAATTAAGAGGGGTAAGATTCTTCTTCTTCTTTGTTTTTTTTGAGACAGAGTCTTACTATGTTGCCCTCGTTAGAGAGCTGTGGCATCACAGCTCATAGCAACCTCCAACTTTTGGGCTTAAGTGATTCTCTTGCCTTAGCCTCCCAAATAGTTGGGACTACAGGTGCTCACCACAAAACCTGGCTATTTTGTTGTTGTTGTTGCAGTTGTCATTGTAGTTTAGCTGGCTGGGGCCGGGTTCAAACCTGCCATCCTCAGTGTATATGGCCAATGCCGTAACCACTGTGCTATGGGCACTGAGTCAAGATTCTTCTTATAATGATTGTCTTATCCCAGCAGTCTTGGGAAGAGCAGTCCACTGCAGGAAGCCAGCAACTACTCTTTGTTTTTTTTGAGACAGAGTCTCACTTTGTCACCCTGGGTAGAGGGTCATGGCATCATAGCTCACAGCAACTGCAAACTCTTGTGCTCAAGAGATCCTTTGGCCTCAGTCTCCCAAGTAATTGGGATACAAGTGCCCACCTCAATGCCTAGCTACTGTTTTTAGAGACAGAGTTTTACTGTTGCTCAGGCTGGTCTCAAATTCGTGAGCTTAAGCGATCCACTTGCCTCGGCCTCCCAAAATGCTAGGATTATAGGCCTGAGCCACCTCATCTACCAGAAGCAGCAACTTCTCATCTTGTTTTGTAGTTGAATGTCTTTAGTTGGGACATTGGGTGTTTCTGGTCAAACAGTCTGTGTGGCTCACACATTAGGCTAGAGGTCTGAACATTGAAATTTACACTGAGTTGTCCGAGGAGTTCTCGCTCTTCATTGCAAGAATTTCTAAAACTCTAATGAAACAACTCATAAGCTTGTAAAACTGCTAAGCAAAATCAAACAGACCAAAAATGAATTCCTTGAGATTGAATGAACTAATAAAGAATTACAGGTTTTTACAGCTCTTTTTATTTGAAACATTGCTGGTTCTTTTAATATTTTGTTTTCCAGACCTTTTTTGTCTTTTATACCATCTACAGTTTATAGCAATGTGGTAAAGTTACACATTTGTAGACAAAAATTGAGCTATTTGTTTTTCCTCCCTACCTGATTCCTCCAAAATTTGATAGGTAAAAGGAGGTATCGAACCAAAACACACAAGACCAAGTGTAACAAACATGCAGGGAAGTTTATTTTATGCTTGGGGTACACGTGGGCTGAAATCTAAAGAGATGTCAGCCACTTTAGGGGGGGAGGCGGATCTCTTTAAGGCAGACAGAAGAACTAGCTTTACAGACAAGTCTTTCTTATCAGGGTGCCAAGGAAGTGTAGCTTATTATCGGCAGTTCTTTTTATTAGGGTGTCAGATGCTTGGGGAGTAAGCATATTTCTTACAGGTTTGCCATGGGACTGGTGCCAGGAGGTGACGAGCCTGTGGCATGTCTCCCTTATCTGAGATATGTCCACCTGTAACAGAGTCTCACAGAATAGTTTTTTAGATCTAAGATGAAGTTAGCTTGGCCCACCTAAAAAATCTATACGTTAATATACTTATTTTTATGATGATATAGTTATTTGCATAATTTCAATAAGAATGTGCTTTCTTTATAATATGATACAATTGGAAATGTTGGTTATATTACCAAGGCTTTGATTGGATACCTAGGATGCCTGGCTTCATGGAGTCCCAGCCTTCTAGTGAGGGAGGAAAAAGTTGTCACTTCCTGGCAGGCCTCGGAGCCTCACAGGCCTTGGTTTGGCCTTTAGCATTGACAGTCTCAATCTGAGATTCTTTGTCAAAATTTCCAGCGAAGTTAATAGAAAAGGAGCCCATGTGGTTGTTCTCCTAGCATGTATGTAAATAATCAGGATAAGTTTGAGACTAAACTTATTTAATGAAGAAATTTCTTTTACCATGATTATCTTTGGTGGGAATGAAGATGACTGTAGAGAGAAAAATTATGTTTTAGAAGAAAACAATAGCACACATGTTATTGGATTGTAGCCTGGTTATCGTTTTTTGAGTTTTTATTATCTGCCTGTATAATGGATTGTATTCTGAATTTCTCTGGTGTTTTCTAATATCTGGCTACAACTCTGTAATGAAGAGATCCCTGTCTCTTAAAAAAAAAAAAAAAAGGCAGTATCAGCTCAGCACCCGTAGCACAGTGCTTATGGTGCCGTCCACATGCACTGAGGCTGGTGGTTGCAAACCCAATCCGGGCCCACTACGATGACAACTGCTACGAAATTAGCCGGGCATTGTGGTAGGCACCTGTAGTCCCAGCTAGTTGGGAGGCTGAGGCAAGAGAATCACTTAAGCCCAAGAATTTGAAGTCGCTGTGAGCAGTGATTCTACAGCACGCTACAGAGGGTGACGAAGTGAGACTCTGTATCACAAGAGAAAAAAAAATCACAATAAAGCAGATTAACTGTGGACGATAAGACTTAAAATGTTCATACATAGGCTCGGTGCCTGTGGCTCAAGCAGCTAAGACGCCAGCCACGTACACCTGAGTTGGTGGGTTTGAATCCTGCCTGGGCCTGCCAAACAACAATGACAGCTGCAACCAAAAAAAATGGCTGGGCATTGTGGCAGGCGCCTGTAGTCCCAGCTACTTGGGAGGCAGAGGCAGGAGATTTGCTTGAGCCCAGGAATTGAAGGTTGCTGTGAGCTGTGATGCCACAGCACTCCATCCAGGGTGACAGCTTGAGGCTTTGTCTCAAAAAAAAAAAAAAAGTTCATAAATAAAAACTTGATGAGAGTTCATAAGATGCAATTGACAAGGACATTTTGACATAGTAATTAAAATTACAACTGATAACAAGATACATTGGATTCTAGGAACTTAAAATAATTTTGGAACACTTATTAAGAACATATCCGTACAAATATAACTCAGAAAATTAAGTGTCATTTCTTATTTTGGCAATGTTTCCCATATAATTTAACATATAAAGAAGCCCAATTGCTTTACTATATCTCTTCTATAGATCCTTTGAGAAATTTCAGGGCTCTCTGTGATGTCCCAAAGTTAGTTCAGGTCAAGAGGAATTAATTTCAAAATTTGATTTTGGAAAGTTTGTGAAAATAAAAGTTCAAAACACTTGAGCAAAAAATAGGATATTAGGTGACAGTGAAGTAATATTCATTTAATCAGACTGATAATTAAAAGACTTCAGAAAAAGTTACATGTCTGCTGAAATATAAAACCCTTTACTCTTTAACTCAGTCTTCTTTTCTTTTATTTGGGATTTTTTTATTATTATTATTAAATCATAGCTGTGTACATTAGTGCAATCAAGGGGTACAATATGCTGGTTTCATATACAATCTGAAATATTTTCTTTTTTTTTTAACATGTATTTTTATTATTCTTCATTACATTATTTCCCCCCACCCCCCAGTGGTAAGACAGAATTTATTTACAGAAAAGAATACAGAAAACACTAAAGCTCCTGGTAGAGGGAGAGAATTCTAGTGGGGAGAGAAGCTCTCTCCGTTTCTCTCCCGATCTTTCCCCATCTCCTCCTTTAGGTCTTTAGTCTCAGGGTATATATAGGTGTATGGGTTCCTTGGCCAGGAAAGGAATGAATACAGTCCCTTCCGCCAGGGGCAAGGTGAATGAATGTATCAATGAATGGATACAGTCCATTCATGGAATTGAGGCCTAGGAAATTCACAAGAA
>CAUYON010205064.1:0-10690 GCA_963573935.1 Arctocebus calabarensis | reverse complement strand
TGCCTAAAGATTTTAGCACTGTGAAGAAACAAAGTCAAAGACCCATTTAAGGTTAACTTGTTAAGTACGTGAGAAAATAGTTCTCCTACAGCTCTGTCTCTCTCTTATTTTATGTAGATTTTTTAAGACCTAAAAGTAGAGGAGTATTGTGCTGTTTTCTGGGACAGGATATCTGCCACTTAAGTTTAAAGTCAAATAATGAATATTTTAAATCACAGATTTAAGCATGCACATGACTGAAAAAGTATATAAGGTAGTGAGAAATAAAGTTAAAAGGCTATTTGCCACAAAAGAGCTTGTAGCCTGCTTCTTCTGCTCTTAACATTGCATTGCGGATCTACACCTGAGGCAAATCTATAGTCCCTCGGTCTCCGGTCACGGAACAATCCTAGTTATCAAGTTTTTCTCTGATTAGAAATAAGCAAAAATTCCTTTGTAATGTGTAGATTGTCTATTTGCTTTGGTGGTTGTCACCTTAGCTGTACAAAAGCATTTCGCTTTACTTCAGTCCCATTTGTTTATTCTTGATGTTTTTGCAATTGCCATGGAAGTCTTCTACATAAAGCTTTCCCCAGGGCAATGACCTCAAGTATTTTCCAATACTTTATTTGAGGATTTTTATTATTTCATGCCTTAGATTTAGGTCTTTTCATCCATCTTTAATCAATTTTTGTGAGTGGAGGAAGATGAGAGTCCAGTTTCCATCTTTTACATTTGGCTATCCACTTCTCTCCGCACCATTTATTGAATAGGGTTTCCTTACCCAGTGTATGTTCTTATTTGATTTATCAAAGATTAGGTGGGTAAAGCAGTGAGACCTCACCTATGTTGAATATTACCATTGTACATGGCAAATATACTAAGAGAAAATATAAATGTCTTAACACAATAAAATTAAAGGGAAGAATTTGTTTATCAGTTTGATATAAGCATTCCAAATTGTAAATAAAATTAGTGCAATTGTACACCAGAAATGCAATAATGTAAATAGTTATGATTTAATAAAAAAGTTAAAATTAAACAAATAAAAATAAACCAAAACCTTAAAATGCTTTCAAAAAAGGGTGTTATTTTCATCTCCTTGTTTTCTTAAGTTCCAGATGTCTATGACTCTCTTTTTGTGCCAGTACCATGCTGTTTTGATCAAAATGGCCTTGTAGCAAGCCCAAATTATCACAGGTTGAATGCCCCAGCTTTGTTTTTATTGCTAAGAATTGCCCTAAATATATATGGTTTATTTTCCTGGTTCCATACAAACCTAAGATTTGTTTTTCTGTGTCTTAAAAGTGATGCTGGTATTTTATTGGGGATTGAATTGAATTTTAGATTGCTTTGTGAGATATAGACATTTTAATAGTGTTGAGTCTTTCCAGCAATGATCATGGTAAGTTCTTCCATATTTTATTATGTTCTTTTCTGAGGGTAGATAATTTACTTTCTAGAGGTCCTTCCCCAATTTTGCTAGATATGTTCCTAGGTATTTCATTTTTTGGAAGCGACCATGTAGGGGATTGTGTCCTTAATTAGCTTCTCATCATGGCTGCTGTTGGTGTGTATAAAGCCTAATGACTTGTGTACATTGATTTTCTATTCTGAGACATTACCATATTTTTGTTATCAGTTCTGGAATCCTTGTGGTTGAGTTTTTGGGGTTCTCTAAGTGTAATACATATCATGAGCAAAGACAGGGAGAGTTTAACTTTCTCTTCCCCGATTTGGGTACTCTTTATTTCCCTCCCTTGCCTGATTGCATTGAGTAGAAATTCCAGCATTTTTTGAATAGTAGTGAAGGTAATAAAAGACAAACTTTTCTTGTTCTAGTTTTCAGAGAAAAATAATTTCAGTTTTACTTCATTTAGCATCTTTCCTAGATGGTTTTGATAAGTTTAAGAAATATGCCACCTATTCCTATATTCCATATTAGAGTTTTAATTTTAAAAAAAAGATGTTTAATTTTATAGAATGATTTTTCAGCATCTATGGAGAGAATCATATGGTCTTTTTTTTTTTTCTGTTGATAACTTATTTTATGGATTTGTGTATGTTAAACTAACCTTGCTTCCCTGACATGAAACTTGATACATATTGATCCATTACTTGATCAATATGTATGAATTTTTAAATGAGAAACTGCAGTCTATTGGCAAAAATTTGGTTGAGAATTCTTGCATCTATAGTCATCACTCTGATGATTAAAGATGAGTTTCATATTTTCATGTATCTGTAGACCATGTGCCTATCTTCTTTTTTTTTTTATTAAGTCATGTACACATGTATTGTGAAAACATTTATGCATATGTGGGATACAATGTGTGGATCTTTTCATACAATTTGATGTGCTTACATCAAACTAATTAATATAGCTTTTGCATCATTGACTTGATTATTGTGTTAAGTCATTTATGTTCTACAATTGATAGATTTTACCTATTCCCTTGCAATAGGCTCCATAGGTGTGGGCCTGTCCATTACCATCCCTCTATTAAACCTCCCACCTCTCCTCTCACCCCATTTCTTTCCTTCATAATGGGCTATACTTGTCCTCTATCTTTTGTAAGAAAGTGTGAATAAATATAAGTTGGTTTCATAGAAGTACTGAGTACATCAGCTTGGTTTTCCTCCATTCTTCAGATACTTAATTCAGGAGAATATGTTGCAGGTCTCTCCATGCAAACATCAAAGAGGTGAAGTCTCCTTCATTTTTTAAGACTGAATAGTATTTCATGGTATATATATACTACAATTTGTTAATACAGTTATGGGTTGGGTCCATGGGCACTTGGGCTTGTTGAGAACCAACCTCCAGGGAGGCAAAGTCCCCAGTTTTGAGAAACTGCATCTGAGTCAAAAACTGAATGCAACCTGGCCCCAGCATTTGTCTGTTATGGTTGGTTCCTGAACCAGATAAAAATGAATACATGCCCTTTGGTCATCTCAGA
Organism: Arctocebus calabarensis; assembly: GCA_963573935.1. NCBI lineage: Eukaryota > Metazoa > Chordata > Mammalia > Primates > Lorisidae > Arctocebus > Arctocebus calabarensis. The sequence continues at coordinate 7,751 of CAUYON010205064.1, read as the reverse complement.
CTGCTGAGAACACTATTCTGATCTTAGGATGTTTTTAATGAAGTTATACAATTATGACAAAATAATGCCCTCAACCTACTGTATATAAAAGCTGTGCAATAAACCTTCGGTTGCCTTTTCTTATTGAGGAAAGGTACCCCTCATCCCACTATAATCTATGTCTCTTTTTTCTGTCCCACACAAATCTAGTCCTGGATTTTCCTAATAACTTGGCTGGGCTGGTTCCTGACATTGGCTTCTTCCATGACTTGATGATTACAAATTGAGCTGCAAGGAACACTCTGGAGCAAATATCTTTGCTGCAAAGTGATTTTTGATTTTTGGATAAGCTCCTAGGGAAGGAATTGCAGGATCCAATGTCAGGTCAATTTTTAGATCTCTGAGCATTCTCTGAACTTCTTATCAAAAGGAAAATATTATCTTGCATTCCCTACAGCACTGAAGAAATGTTCCCTTTTCTCAACATACACACTAACATCTGTAGCTTTCGGATTTTGTTATGTGGGTTACTCTTACTGGAGTTAGATAGTATTTCAAAGTGGTTTTGATTTGCGTTTCTCTGATGATTAACAATTATGAGCATAATTTCATGAGTCTAATAGGACATACATAGAAGATGAACTGAAGCCACACTATTCAGGAGTAAGAATAATTGATGCTCACTGCATAAAAGACTTAAAGCTAAGGCATGAAATCATAAAGATTCTTGGAGAGAGTGCAGGGGAAACAATTGAAGAAATTGGCTTGGGAGAAAACTTTATGAGGAAGGACCCCCAGGGCAATTGAAGCAATAGCACAATTACATTACTGGGATCTGATCAAACTAAAAAGCTCTGCACTCCCAGAACACAGTAAGTAAATCAAGTAGAATGCCTTCTGAAAGAGACAGGATATCTTTAGGTTTCATTTTGAACAAAGGTTTGATACTCACTATCCACAGAGAACTCAAATTTATTAATAAGAAATGAATAAGTAAACCCATTTCACTAAGGACACGAGACTTGAAGAGAAGCTTCTCCATGGAAGACAGGGGCATGATCTACAGGCACATGACCCTGATTCTTCAGAGAACCTGCTGTGCATGTCTCTTTCCCATACTGAAATGAGATCCCTTGTTCTTTTCTTATTAATATGTTTGAGTTCTTTGGTGATTCTGGTTATCAGACCTTTGTCCAAAAAGTAACCTGCCAAAGTCCTCTCCCATTATGAGGTCTATGTATTTTCTTTATTTACTATGTTGTTGGCAGTGTGCAAAGTGCTTTACTTTGATCAGATCCCAGGAATGTAATTTTGGTATTGCTTCATTTGCCTGGGGGTCCTCCTCATAAAGTATTCTCCCAGGCCAATTTCTTCAATTGTTTCCCCTGCATTCTGTCCAAGAATCTTTCCATTTTCATGTTAGGTTTAAGTCTTTTATGCAGTCAGAGTCAATTTTTGTTAGAGGAGAAATGTGTGTGTCCAGTCAATCTTCCACAAGTTGCCAGTCGATTTACCCAACACCTTTTTTTAAATAGGGAATCTTTCCCTCAATTTATATTTTTGATAGACTTATCAAAGATCAAATGATGATCAGTGTTTGGAATGGTTCAAAGTTATAATTTTCAGCTGGGTCTTTTCCTGGTTTTGATATCAGGGTGATTTTTGCTTTATAGAACATGCTAGGGAAGTTGAGTTTATCCTCAATTTTGGAATATTTCCTTCAGTATATGTATAAACTCTTTTTTGAATGTTTCATAGAATTTTGATGTGAAACTATCAGAACCAGGGCATTTTTGTATAGGGAGAATATTTTTAGTCTTTCTTTGATCTTAGTGCATGATATAGGTCTATTCGGGATATCTATTTCTTCCTGTTAAGTCTAGCAATAGGGTGTGATTCCAGAGATTGATCCATTTCTTTTCCATTGTCAAATTCCTGGGCATAGAGATTTTTGGAGTATTCAGAAATAATCTCTTACATTTTTGTGGCATCTGTTGTTATTTCCTCTCTATCATTTCTGATTGCAGTTACTACTGATTTTACTTTTCAGTTTGTAGTCTGGCCAAAGGCTTAAAAATCCCTTATTCTGAAATATGCACGATTCAAACATTGGGGACATTTTTGTTTCTTATATTGTGATACATGTTAGTTTCATTTGTCTTTTTTTTCTTCCATTTTTATTTTTTCTACTGGACTATTTTATAGCAAAATTCCCCAGAGTGTTCATGTTTAAAAAGTATTTATTCTTCTTAATATAGCTTATTGTTAAATGTCCCAATTGGGTTATTTCAATTTTCTTTATTTACTTTTTCATTTTAAGCATCACTGTTTGATCCTTTCAAATGGCTTCCATCTCTATGTAGATGTTCATATTCATATAATTAATTACTCTAATATTTATACATTTTTTTCTAGTTACTTGTATTTCACTGAGGTTCACAGTATTTCATTTTTCTCTGAATTTAATTAATTTGTTTTGAAATAATTTTTGTGTTCTTTATAGATGTCTTCTTTGACTTTTAATGTTTTCATATTTTCACATTTGATGTCACTGTCTTTGTTTCCAGTTTTATGTACTGGCTTTTATACTGAAAGAATGTTTCATATAGATATTAAGTAGTGTGCATGTGCTTTTGTATTCTAGTTGGAAAGAGTAGGGTAGGTGCGGTTCAACTGTTATCAGAGTCAATGAAATCTCTGAGTTCCTCAGTGCCTTAGTCTATAGTTCTTTGCAGAAGGTGTAGTGATACTTTCCTGTATGATACAAGGTGGTCCAGTTAAGGATTTTAATGGAAATGATGAATTGAGTATCCCAGTCTTTGGGTTGGACAGCTTACACAAACACAAACATAAGGGGTTTAAATGAGCCAATCCTTAGACTTACAGGAAGCTTCCTCAAGTGCTAAAATTGGCAGTGAAAGGATAAACAAGTGAGTGAGTCCTCAAACCTCTCAGTGATATATGTACTAGTTGGCATTAGTGCAAGAAGGCTTTATTCCCCCCAGACAGTATTTGCAGATGTAGACCATGGAATAAGAAGTTTGGATAAGGTATTCCCCAGACCTGCAAAAGCAAGTGGGTGTTAGTGACAGTGATAAAAGTAGGCTGTATGGGCCTAGCAGCTGGTTGTTGTAAAGCCTAAAGGTATCCTGTTGGTGTTGGTGTCACCAAAATGTGTGCAATGCTCTGGAGGTAGCAGCACAATATACCTGCCCTTGAGTCCTAACTGTAGGCCTATTATCAGGCTGTGACAAGTGGATCTGTCTAATTCTAGACCCTTACTATAATGGGAGCAAGTGCCATAAGGGTACAGTAGCCTAATCTCAATCTCTAAGAAGGCATGTATGTGGGACAGCTTAAATGATAAGGTGGGTAAATACCCAAGCCCCTGGACAATATGTGCACCAAGACTGAAGTTATCAAAATGGGTCTGTCCTCAGACTCCTTAGTTGTTCATAGAAACACAGAAGCCACTATGTGGGACAAATTAATTCCAAAAATGACAAACTAAATTCTTGTTTATCAGAAGCAATTGCAGTTAATATGACACACCTGCCTTAAGCCCCCAAGTAGCATAGTGAGTTTTTGCAATGGGGGATCTATTCTGTTTCTTGATTGTATGAACATGTGTCACCATCAGTGCCTATGTATTCAATCCCTAGGACCTTGAAGATGCACTCAGTATTAGCAAAAGTGGTAGTAGATAGGATGGCTTGCTCTCATGTTTTCCAATATTGCACAAAGGCATTGGTGACAGGGTCCAGGGTGGGTTGAGCTTCTGTCCTCTATATTATACACGCATGTTTTGTCAGTGAACATTACTTGTCAGGCCCTCCAAAGATACATAGAAGCACTGGCTGTGCTTGGTTGGATGTTCATATCTAGCAGTTCCACATGTTAAAATAAGACTGTATGAAGGAAAGATGAATCTGTTTTTAAGTCCAAGAACACATTAATTTTCATTTTTTAAATTTTATTCATTCATTATTCACAATCATGTTAAATTTGTATTCATGTGTTCATTTCTTAGAAAATTATGTTACTGATTCTAGTTTTTATTGTTTCTTTTTTTTTCACTACAGTTGTTAAAAGATTCTTGATTCACTTAACCTTCATAAGTTTATAAGATTTGTGGTCTGAAATATGATATATCTTTGTGAATATGTGTTTGAGGAAAATGCATATTTTTGCTATAACATGGAATGATTAAAAGTGTATTTTAGGTCAAATTAGTTTTAAAATGTTTTTTCTATCTTCTTTTTTCTTTTTTTATTAAGTTATAAACAAATAAGTCCTGTATATATTAATGCATTTATGGGGTACAATGTGCTGATTTCATAAAGAATTAGGAATGCTTAGATCACACTAGTTAATATGACCTCATCTCATTCATTTAATAATCTTGTTAAGACATTTGTACTCTATACTAATAGACCTGACATGTACCCTTGCACTATGCACCATGGTATGATCCCATCATTCACCCTCCCTTGATCTGAATTCCACCCTCCTCTGCCATCCCCTCTTCTCCATCCTTCATCTTCGGGCACAGTGGTGATCTATTCTTCTTACAAAACTGTGAGTGATTTTTAAATTGGTTTCATGAGACTACTGAGTAGAGAAGACCAAAAATCACATTATAGCAAAGATATCTGTACTGGAATGTTTATTGCAGCCCAATTCATAATAGCTAAGTAATGGTAGAAGCCCAAGTGCCCATCATCCACAAATGGTTTAATAAATTATGGTACATGTATACCATGGAATATTATGCAGCCTTATGGAAAGATGATGACTTTACCTCTTTCGTATTTACATGCATGGCTCTGGAACACATTCTTCTTAGCAAAGTATTTCAAGAATGTAAGAACAAGTATCCCATGTATATGGCCCTACTATGAAGCTAATTTATAGCTTTCATATGAAGGATATAAGCCAATTACAATACAAGAATATGGGGAAAGGTGTAAGTGAGGGAAGGGGAAAGGAGAGGGTAGGTGGAGAGAGCCTAAATGGTGGGATCACACTTATCGTTTATCTTAGAAGGGACAGGTGAAACCTACTAAATGCAGTACACAAATGTTTTCACATGATAAATGAGAAAATCTCATAAAGGTTATGTTGAACAGTTGGATGAAAAAATTTCAGATTGTATATGAAGCCCACACACTGTACCCCATGATTGCAATAATATACACAGCTATTATTTAATTAAAAAAACAAAATAAAAAACAATTATTAAAAAAAAAAGACTCCTGAGGGTTTTTTTTTTCCATTCTTAAGATCCTTTACTAGGTAGTATATTTTCTAGCTCCATCCATGGCAACATAAAAGAGGTGAAACCTCCATCTATTTTTAAGGCTACATAATATTCCATAGTATACATACACAATTTATTATTCCATTCATGCATCACTAGGCAGTTAGGCTTCATCCATGTCTTGGCTATTATGTATTGAACTGCAACAAACATCTGGTGGAAATACATTTCTTACAAAGTGATTTTTGGACTTTCAGATATACACCTAGCATATGAACTGCCAGATCAAACAGCAGGTCTACTTTTAGGGCCCTGAGTATTAAATATACTTCTTTCCAAAATGGGACAAATGTGGTCCCTTTTCTCCACATCCATGCCAACATCTGTACGTTTGACATTTTGTTATGTGAGCTACTCTAATATAACTTAGAAGATATCTCAAAGAGGTTTTGAATTTCATTTGTCTGATGATTAAAAATGATTAGCATAAATCAAGAGGAATAATGATGCCAGACTTGGTATCGTATCACAGATACGATACGCTTTACACTAACAAAATTAAAGAAAGTTAAGGATGGTCATTTTATGTTTGTTAAGGGAAACAACATGATGAGAGTTTAGTTATTAAAAATTATGCACCAATAGGCTTCACACCAACAAAATTGAGGAAAAAGAAGGATGGTCACTTCATGTTTGTTGAAGGAAACAACATGATGAAAGTTTAATTATTAAAATTTATGCACCAAACCAGAATGCCCCCCAATTCACATAAGAGAACCTAAGGGGCATGAACATATTGATATCCTCCACCACCATATTAATAGATTTTAATACCTCTTTGGCAGTGATGGATAGACATTCCAAAAAGAAATTAAACAAGAAAATTTTAGACTTAAACTTAATCATTCAACATTTGGATTTAACAGGCATCTTAAGAACATTTCATCCTAACAAAAATGGAATACACATTATTCTCATCAGACCATAGACCATCCTCCAAAAATGATTATATTATAGGTCACAAGTCTAACTTCATCAAATTTAAAAGAATATAAATTATTCCTTGAATCTTCTCAGAACATCAAGAAATAAAATTTCTACTCAGTAAAAAAAAGTATCTTCATACTCATACAAAAACCTGGAAACTAAATAATCTTATGCTGTATAGTAGTTTGTTCATAGATGATATTCATAAGGAAATTACCAAATTTTTGCAGCAATATGATAATGAATACTTGAACTACAAGAATCTGTGGGATACCACAAAGGCAATCCTAAGAGATAAATATATAGATTTGCAAGCCTTCCTCAATGGAATGGAAAGAGAAGAAGTCAACAACTTAATTAATGGGCCATCTCCAGAAACTGGAAATGGAAGAACAATCCAACCCCAAACGTAGCAGAAGAAATGAAATAACAAAAATTAGAGCAAATTAACCAAAATTGAAAAGAAAAAAATTAAACAAGAGATGAGTGAATCTAAGATTTTTTTAAAAAGGTCAATAAAATAGTTAAAACTTTGGGTAACATAACTAGAAATAAAAGAGCTCAATCTCCAATTTCATCAATCCCAAATGACAGAGGCGAGATAACAACAGACACCTCAGAGAGTTCTTCGGGAATATCGAAACACATTTTATTCTCAGGAATATGGACGTCCTAGCCATTGCAACCAGGCAACAGAGGGAAAGAGAACAAACATGGAAGCACACCACTTTCCTAGACTTAGCCAGAAAGAAGTGGAAATATTAGAAAGGCTTATATCAAGTTCTGAAATAGTGTTAACTATGCAAAATCTCCCTAAGAAGAAAAGTCTGGGACCACATGGGTTCACATCTCAAATCTACACAGGGACTAGTTACTATATTACTGAATCTTTTCCACAATAGAAAAAGACGGAGTATTTCCCAACATGTTCTATGGAGAAAACAACACCCTGATCCCCAAACAAGGAAAACACCGGTCAAGAAAATTGTATACCAATAACTCTGATGATGATTGATGCAAAAACATTCAATAAGATCCTACCAAACACAATGCAGTAGCACATCAAACAAATTATAAACCATGACCAAGCTGGTTTTATCTCAGGATCTCCACGTTGTTTCACTATATATAAATCTATAAATACACTAATCACATAAACAAAATAAAACACAAAAATCCTGTTTCTCTCAACTGATGCAGAAATAGATTTTCATAATATCCAGAAAACTTCATAATCAGAACACTTAAGAAAACAGGTACAGAAAGAACATTTCTTAAACTGATAAAAGCCATCTATAGCAAACCCACAGCCATTATTATATTGAATGGCATAAACTTAAAACATTTCCACTCGAACCAAGCCAGCTTGCCTACTGTCTCCACTCTTTTTAAACATTGTAATGGAAGTCTTAGCCATTGCATCCAAGCAAAAGAGGGTGATCAAGAGTATCCATATAGGATTAGAGGTCAAATTTTAACTCATCACAGATAATATGAATATCATCTCATGTATGATATCTATCCC
>CAUYON010205062.1:0-27150 GCA_963573935.1 Arctocebus calabarensis | reverse complement strand
TTTATTTATTTATTTATTTATTTCCTGAGATAGTCTCATGCTATCAGCCTGGGTACAGTGTCATGACATCTTTATAACTCACAGCAACCTCCAACTCTTGGGTTTAAGTGATCCTCTTGCCTAAGTTTTTCTATTTTTTTTGTTTGTTTTTTATTTTATTTTATTTATGTGGTGAATTACATTTATGGATTTGTATAAGTTAAACCAGCCTTACATTCCTGGTTTAAAGCCTATAACTTAACTTCTTAAACTTTTGCTTTTGGTAGTAAAAAAAAAATATATGAAAATACTTAAAGGAAATAACACATGTGCTTCTAAGAGGATCTTTGAGGAAGAAGAATAAAATTAAGTCTTCACAAATAACAAAGTAGTCATAAATCTGAGGAAATGGTTTTCAGACATTGACCACTGGGCAATTTAGGATAGTTAGCCATGAGAGAAATGAAATAAATGAAGTGAGCCTCACAACAGTCCCAACGTCTTACTTGTAGAGTTATCAAGCTTTAAAACTACCTGTAGAAGAAAGGTTATTGCTTAGAAAAACTAAGGGGATCAGAATTGTTAAGACAGAGTATTAGGAAGCAGGAAGCTAAATAGAGACAAATTATATACATATGTCTGCAGAAAGTTTCCATCAAATCATCAGATGAGTAATGATCAGTACGTATTTGTGAAGAAACTGTGGAGGCCACTGAAAGAATCCCAGGAAAGTAAGAGGAACAATTTCTACTCGGCCTGGGTAGTTTGTTTCTTTTCTAACCAGGGCACATTTACTACAGTACAGCTCAATTAAGTTTATCAATGGCCATGTTAAGTTGAGTACAAAAGAGGGAGTGCCATTTCTTTCAGGCAGCTAATAGAAAGTTAGGGGTAGATAAGAACACCTAGCTACACACAATTCCACAGATGAGCAGGTAATTTCAGGAAGATAAAATGAGGGGTTAAGGAGGTCTCGGTAAACATACCAGGCAGAAGGAGAAGATCTGTTATGTATAGTTTGCAAATATTTTCTTCTATTCATTAGATTGTCTATTTATTCTGTTGGGCTAATATCTAGAATCTACAAAGAACTCAAACAAACCAGCAAGAAATAAACAACCCTGTTCAAAAGTAGGAAAATGATAAGAACAGAATTTTTTCAAAAGAAGATAGACAAATGGTCAAAAAACATACAAAAAAGGCTAAGTGTCAGGAATCCTCAGAGAAATACAAATTAAAGCCACAATAATATATTGCTTTGCCCTTGTTAGAATAGCTTCATTAAAACAATAGATACTGGCATAGATGCAAAAAAGAAAGGCATGTATGTGCACTGTGAGTGGGACCAAAAACTGCCATAATCTCTATGGGAAATGTTATGAATATTTCTCAAAGAACTAGACATGGACTTACCATTCAATCCCTCAATCTCAGTAATGGGTATCTACCCAAGGGCAAAGATACCATTTATCAAGAAGACACCTGCACTAGAATGCATATCACAGCATGGGTCACAAATGAAATTATGTTGAATCAACCCAAGTGCCCATCAATTCATGAGTATATTAACAAAATATTGTGTATATATACCTTGGAGTGCTACATAGTCATGAAAAGAAATAAATAAATGTCTTTTACAGAAACTTAGATGCAACTGGAGACCATTATCCTTAGTGAAGTATTTCAAGAATGGAAAAACAAATACTATGTGTACTCTCTAATAATTTGAAAATAATTGATGTGCATACATGGGCACAAGAAGAAGTAAAAATTGTTGGAAATCAAGAAGGAGAAAGGTGTAGAGGGGAGAAATAAAAACCAACCTAACAAGTTCGATATAATGAACACTATCCAGGTGATGGGCACAATCAGAACTTTGACTCAACTGTGCAAAAGAAACTTATGTAACCAAAACATTGGTGCCCCACCACATTCTGAAATAAATAAATATGCATAAGAGAAAGAACATGACATCCATAAAGTTCATGTGAAATTAACTATATTAAACTATTTTATATTGTACACGAACTTTATGACCATCTGTATATTTACTATGTATTAAGTGGAAATCAGCCATCGTAATTGTCTTTACCTTTGTTGTCTTCATGTTGCACAGATTGAGGAGGAGGAGCTGGAGAAGGGATTGGCCTCGCTGTGTCAGTAGTAGCAGAAGGAAAAGAGATCAAGAGCTGGAAGTGGGTGCAGGAAGACAGGCACAATCAATGCAACTTCTATTTTAAAAAATGTATGAGTGGATCTATGTAGTTGAAATCTGTGTTGTTCAAGAATCAAATGTATTTAAGCATAAATTGTTTTAGATAAATATATAGCCATTACTTTAATATCTAATAAGAATGCACAATATATATCCAAAACCTCTTTAAATATTCTTAACATGAGTATAATATGAGGCAAATTAAATTAAAACCTTTTTAAAACATTTTGTATTGCATATTTGTGAGTTGCCCTATAAATATACAAATCCATGAATTATAAATAAAGGCAACATTCAATAAAAATGTACTTGATATTTTGATAATAGTTATAAAAATAGAAAAATGCAACTTGACTATAAGTTGTAGCAATTGACATTTAGAATTGGTTTTATCTGATCTCCTAATGAAATACGTAATTACTCCCCCTCAAAATAAAAAGAAACACATAGCAAAGTGTGTATAGTTCATATGCCTCCTAAAATAGACAAAGTGTTGAGGAACTGTCTACTGCATCATTAATTGGGCAAATATATAACAACCCTGCCTAGATTATAGCAACTGATAATATGCAAGAGATCATGGGCTAAAATAATTCTTGTAAATCAGCAGTAGGAAATAAAAGCAGATAACGCAATACCACCAAGAAAGTCTGATGTGATACCAATTTTTTCTAATCCAATTTAGATGGCTTTTTTCAGTAGATGACAGACAGAAAGTGACTTCAGTCTACAAAAGAATTTTAAAAATAAGGAACATAACTTGGAAATATTCACTCACCAAATTAGTGGGTGAATGATGAAAGTAAGTGAAAAAAAAAGTCCCTACCCTTATGCATCTTTATCTTCCCATTCTTTCTACCAATAACATTAATTTATTCCTTTGATTAATATCACTTTCTCAGGGATGCCTTTCTTGACACCCTGATCTAAATCTTATAGATTTTATCAATACTATTTTACTAGTATATTTAAAATATACTAGTAATATTTACTAGTATATTTATATCTTACTAGATAGAAAATAATTCTGTTTGGCACAATAATAGAATATTTACTAGTATATTTCTATCTTACTAGATAGAAAATAATTCTGTTTGGCACAATAATAGAAAAGAATGAATGGAAAATGAAGGTGCTGTACCAGAAGAGCATGGTATAATTTAAATTTATATTTAATTTGTCTTCCTCCAATAAAGGGGTTAAGGTAACTGGAGGGTAAATGATTCAACAGAGAGTGATATTTTTTATTTTTACCTTAAATATATAACATAATACATATAAAATACTTTACAGAATATTTTATTAATAAAATATGATGGTCAAGTAATTATTTTCCTTAAAGTAAAATAAATACAATTTAAATATACCCTGATACATTGTTACCGAGATATTTTACTTACTATGTTGTGCATTTCCTGAAATCATGACAAGGTTTTCCAGCACATTCCTATTGAAACTTTGGTCCATGGAAAGGCAGCATTAGTATCTCGTGGGAACATGTTTAGAATTTCAGTTCCTACTTAGCCACAGAATTGGAAACACAAGATCCCAATGTGACTCGTCTTTAGAAGTGTCACTCTACTACATAGTGACAACTGGGTTAAGGTTTGTTGCTTTCTCTGCTACAGCCTTGTTATTTCATTATTTAATTTCATAGATTAAAGGATAATGCTCAGATACAATTCAGATGAGATTTATTCTAGAGCAAACATACTATAATGCTATTATGGAAAAACTTAGAATAATTCCTTCCTGGGGATGGAAGACTCCTGAGGCAATACTCTTTTCTCTCATGGGATTAAGAGACATTACTATTATTTGATCCATATTATTAAACTATCATTGCATCAGCTAATGTTTATGTGCACTTACTATTTGGCTGAAATTATTTTTTAGTGATATACATGGATTACTTCATTTGAACCTGAAATCAGCTCTGTATGATACATTAAACTACCTCATTTTCAAAACGGAAAAAGTAAAACAGAGTTTAGCTACTTGCCCAAAGGCAAAGAGTTAACTAATCTGTGACTAATTGCCAGAGTATAATGGATAATTTTATGTATGGGCCCAAAAGTGCTCAAAGATTTGGTTAAACATTACTTCTAGATATGTCCTAGAGGGTATTTCTGAATGGAATTAACATTGGAACCAGTAGACTGAGTAAAGAAGATTGGCCTCTATAATGTGAATGAGGCTTACCCGACTTTTTGAGACATGAAAACAATAAAAAGTTGAGGAAGAAAGATTTTTTTTTTCTTTGCCTACTTGTCTTTGAAATGGGACATCTGTCTTCTCGGTCTTTCAGACTTGGACTCAGACAAGAAGTTATGCCATCGCTGTCCTGGTTCTCAGGCCTTCCAATTCAGACTGGGACTCACTCCATCAGTTCTGCTTCTCAGGACTTTTGACTTAGACGGGAGCAACAGGATTTAAATTTAAATTTATATTTATATTTATTTTATATTTAAATTTTGGTTTCTGGGTCTCCAGCTTGCCAACAACATATCTGGAACTTCTCTGCCTTCAAACTTGCATGAATCAGTTCCCTTATTTAAATCTTACTCTCTGCCTTTTTGCCCTTCCCTCTTTTATATAGAGAGATAAAGATAGAAATAGAACTATAATATCAAATCTGAACTCTGGAGAACTCAGATTAATAAACAGAGCTAGGATTTTTAAACAGTCCTAATAGTTCTATAACCTGAACTCTTAAATACTAAATGGTCATACTCATGCCTTTTTGATTGACAGACTTCATGTTTGTACTAAAGAAGGACACAGGCCAAGTGCGGTGGCTTATGCCTATAATCCCAACACTTTGAGAGGCTAAGGCAATGCACTGTTTGAGGTCAGGAGTTTGAGATTAGCCCAAACAACATTGAGAGACTCCTTCTCTATAATGAGAGAGAGAGAGAGAGAAAGAAGAAGGAGGAGGAGGAGGAGGAGGAGGAGGAGGAGGAGAAGGAGGAATGAAGAAGAAAAAGAAAGAACAGGAAAAAAGAGCAAAAGAAGTGAAAGGAGCTAGCACAAAGACACCTCCGAGGCAGGAGGGGTTCTGTCTGTGCTTGAGTTGAAGAAGCTTCCTGAAGGAGAATGGGAATGTGAGTGGTGGGAGATTGTGGTGGAGAGAGGAAAGGGCTCTGACACTTGAAATAAAACCACTCTGTATTTTAGACACAGCAAAATAGGGAACCACAGTGCATACATATTTGTGAACATTTTTTTTTTTTTTTTTTGGAGACAAAGCCTCAAGCTCTTGGCCCTGGGTAGAGTACCGTGGCATCACAGCTCACAGCAACCTCTAATTCCTGGGCTCAAGCAAGTCTCCTGCCTCTGCCTCCCAAGTAGCTGGGACTACAGGCGCCCGCCACAATGCCTGGCCATTTTTTGGTTGTAGCTGTCATTGTTGTTTGGCGGGCCCGGCTGGATGAACATTTTTAAGGCTAATGCCAAAAACATGAAGCAGAAGCTGAAACAGGGCCAGCTCTCTGGACTGGATATCATGCTTAAATTAAAGAGGCTAAAAGAGATGAGATACAGAAGATAAATCAGATGTTGGCATTTTGCTGATCCTGCTTCAAATCCTTGTTCTGGCCATTTCCATTAGAATACTATCAATTTTCAACCAAGACCTAAAAGATTTTATATGATTTATTCATAAGTATTGTACTCTTTTTGATGCTATTGTAAATGGAATCGTTTTCTTAATTTTCTTTTGAGATAGTCCCTTGTTAATATATAGAAACATAGCTGATTTTTGTATGTTGATTTTATATCCTTGCAACTTCACTGAATTTATTAGTTCTAACAATTTCTTGGTAGAGTCCTCAGGGGTTTCTAAAAAAAAAAAAGAAAAGTGTCATCCGTAAATAGACAATTTAATTTCTTCTTTTTTAATTTGGTTGCCTTTTATCGCTTTTTTTGTCTAATTGCTCAGGCTAGAACTTTAATACTATGTTGAATAGAAGTGATGAAAGTTCGGCAACCTTATCTTGTTCCTGATCTCAGAGGAAAAACATTCAGCTTTTCACTGTTAAATATAATGTTACCTGTGAGTTTGTTAGATTCATGTTATGCTTTGTTATACTGTCCCTCTAGATCTAATTTATGAAGAGATTTTATTATAAAAGAATACTGAATTTTATCAAACAATTTGAGAGTTTCTTATCATAAAAGTGTATATGGAGATGATCAGATGATTTTTTCTTTTGTTTAATGTGAGGAGGTAGAAGATCTGTATGCTGCCAACAATAAGATATTCATGAAAGGGAATGAAGAAAGCACAAATAAATGAAAGATATCTCATGTTCATAGAGCAGAAAAATTAATAGTGTTAGAATTTCCATACTGCCCAAAGTGATCCAAATATTCAATGTAATCCCTATCAAAATTCAAACCATTTTTCTCAGAAACAGAAAAAAAAGTCCTAAAATTCATATGGAATCACAAAAGGTCCCACATGGCCAAAATAATCTCCCCTCCCTCCCTTCCTTCCTTCCTTCCCTGCCCTCTCCTCCTTTTTTTTGAGATAGAGTTTCACTCTGTCACCCTGGGCAAAGGGCCATTGCATCATCATAGCTTACAGAAATCTCAGGCTCTTGGGCTTAAGTCTCAAACACTTGCCTCAACCTCCCAAGTAGCTGGGACTACAGGTGTCCACCGTGATGGCCAGCTAGTTCTCCTTTCCTCTCCCTCTCCTCTCCTCTCCCCTCCCCTCCCCTCCTCTCCTCTTCTCTTCTCTTAGTAGAGAAGGGGCCTCACTCTTGTTCAGGCTGGTCAAGCTTCTGAGATCAAGTGATCCACCCACATTGTGATCTCACATTGCTAGGATTACAGGTAAGCTACCTTGCCTGGCCAGCCAAAGCAATCTTGAATAAAAGAGCACAGTTGAAGACATCACACTTCCTGACTGCAAACTATATTACAAAGCAATAGTAATCAAAACAGTGTGGTATTGGCATAAAACAGAACAATGGAACGAACAAAGAGAATGGAAAAAACCCTATTCATGTATGGTCAACTAATCCTCGACAAGGGTGTCAAGAATATACAATAAGAAGAGAAAAGTCAAATCCATAGTTCTGGGAAAATTGAATATTCACATGCAAAACAATGAAAGTGAACCCGTGTCTACTTCATATACACAAAATTAACTCAAAATGGATTAAAGATTTAAATGTAACATCTGAAACTGTAAAACAAGAAGAAAACAGAGAATATTTCCTTTACCTTGATCTTTTGGCTATGACACTAAAATATAGGCAATAAAAGCAAAAGTGGACAAGTAGAGCCACAAGAAAATGTAAAAGCTTCTGCACATCAAAGGAAACAATTAACAGAGTGAAAGGACCATTTTCAGAAAGGAAGAAAATATTTGCAAATTATTCGTCCAGCAAAGGATTAATATCCAGAATAAACAGGAAACTCAAACATCTCAATAGCAAAATATAATAATCTGATTAAAAATGAGGAAATTAGCTGAACAGAGATCTCTGAAGAGATGTAGAACTACTATATGTATAATCTAGCAATCCTATTACTGTGTATTTATCCAAAGAAAAGGAAATCAGCATATCAAAAAAAATCTGTACTCATATGTGTATTGCAACACTTTTCACAATAGCTGAAATATGCAATCAAACCATACATCCAAGACAAATGAGCAAGTAAAGAAACTGTGGTATATATTCACCATGGAATAGTATTCATCCATAAAAGAAGAATGAAACCCTGTCACTGACAGCAACATAGATGAGCCTGGAGGACATTATGTTAAGTGAAATAAGTCAGTAACAGAAAGACACACCACATCTTCTAACTTCTGTAGGAGTTTTAAAAAGTTATGACCTCACAGAAGTAAAAAGTATAACAGAGGATACAAGAGGCAGTGAAGAGTGGAGAAGTGTGGGAGATTGGGAGAGATTTGTTAAAGGATACAAATTATAACCAGATAAAAGGAATGTGTTCTAGTGTTTTATAGTACTGTGAGATGATAATACATATTTTCAATTAGCCAGAAAAGGGCATATTAAATGTTCCAACACAAAAAAAGGATAAATATTTAAGATGATGCATAATTATCTGACCTGACTGATAATTATCTGACTAATTATCCTGACCTAATCACTATACATTTCATCTATCAAAAGATCACAATGTACCCCATAAATGTATATAATTATCATACATTAATTAGAAAAGAAAGGCAACCTATGGATTGGGGAAAATACTTGAAAACCATATATCTGATGAGGGTTTAATATCCAAAATATAGAAGGAACTCACGGAACTCAAAAGAAAAAGAATGCAAGCCTGGTTAAAAAAAATGAGCAGAGGACCTGAATAGGCATTTTGACAAAGAGGACATTCGAATGGCCCACAGGTATATGAAAAAGTGTGCTCAACATCACTAATCATCAGGAAAATGCAAATCAAAACCACAATGGGATATTACCTCACACCTGTTAGCATGGTTATTATCAAAAAGACAAGTGATAACAAGTGTTAGCTCTTGGTGAGGCTGAGGAGGAAAGGAAATCTTTGTATGTGCAGAAAATATAACTAGGTGCAGTTATTGTAGAAAACAATATGGTAGTATTTCAAAAAATTAAAGATTTAGAAATTAATAACTACTGTATGATCCAGCAATTCTACTTTTGGTTATATGTCCAAAGGAAAGTAAATGTATCTCTCAGAGAGATATTTGCACCCTCAAGTTCATTGCAGCATTATTCACAATAATCAACTTATGGAAACAACCTAACTGTCCATTGATGGATGAATGGATGAAGAATGGTGTGTATTTACCACGTTTTCTTTAACCATTCATCCAATGGAATATTATTTAGCAATAAAATGAAAGAAATCCTGCTATTTGCCAAAACACGAATAAACTTGGAAGACATTATGCTAAGTGAAGCAGGCCAGATAGAAAAAGGCAAATACTGTTTGATCTCACTGTATGTGGAATCTAAAAAAGTCAAAATCATACAAATAGAAAGTAGAAGGGTGGTTGCCAGAGATGTTGGGTTGGGGAAAATGATGAAAGGTTGGCATGAGGGCATAAACTGTCAGTTACAGAATAGACAGGTTCTGGGGTTCTCAGGTAAAACATGGTGACTAGTGTACACTAGAGATTTGATGAGAGAAGACTAAGTGTCCGCACCCCATAAACACACACACAAAAGCTAATTAAGAGTGACGATGGATGTGTTAAGTAATTTGATTTGGGTAATTAGTACCCAATGATCACCTATATACCTAGAACATATACCGTGTACAATCTTATTTGTAAATTAAATATTTTAAAATAAAATATTAAAATAAATATTCTGTGTGATCTGGCATGTCTCTCTCTCATCTGCCTCCTTTCCTCTTTGCCCTTTACTCCTCAGTCACGTGCATCCTTCTCAGCTCGCCATCATCGTTCCAGACTCCTCCCGACTCCCTGGTACCTTTGTACCAGTTGGTCCTTCTGTTAGGTATTCTTCTGCCTTTCACTCCCCGTCTCTTCTCAGAGTGGCCCTATTGAAGTTACTCTCTATTCCTTCTTCCTGTTTTGTTTTCTTCATTGCATTTTTATCATCATAGATACTCCTGTGTGTTTGTTTACATACATAACCTCCAATCACCAGAGAATGAAAGCTTCCTGAGAACAGAGATCCCATCTGCCTATTCCCTGCCCCCCAGACTCTAGCATACTGCCTTCTGTATGAATGCTCATTAAATTAAGAAAAAAATAGAGAAAATTGGGACAGGTGTAGATTGAGCAGTCATGCAGGGATATAGGTGGGTCTAAACCAGAACACACAGAATTAACTGGCAAATCAACAATACAAGTTGCTGACTCAATTTGTTAGGTCAGATACAAGGTGTGTATGTGTGTTGAGAAGTTAGGGGATCATGGCTAAGGATGGGGCAGAAACATGGATTAAGAGTCAGGCTTGGACCTTAGGCCAGGCCGATATTAAACCCCAAAGCCTTGCAGCTTCTTATGTATCTGCACAGCAGGAACACAGCCAAGTGAGAGAGCTCCATGGATACAGAAGCACCAGGAACATGACATCTCCTTATGGATTCTCAAGTGTGTGCTTTGATAAGCCAAGACAGAAAATCTGGAAATCTGACTACCCAAGAGAACACTGTGGCACAAATTCCGTCAACACTGTGGCGCAAATTAAGTCCCAGAGTGGCACTTAAGCAAGCAAACAACAACAACAACAACCCCCCCACACACACACAAAACAGCAATAAAAACCCAAAGCATGTCTTTCTTCCAAATTGTTCTTCAGGTGACCCACTATGAAAGACAACTCCTCCAAGATAATGAAAGTTACTTATGACATCAGCGGCAAGCCATTTAGCACAACCAAAGGGCACTGTGCATGTGTCATACGGGGAGGTCTGTAGGAGAAAGGCTGACATTTGTGGCAACGCCAGCAGTCCAAAAGGAAAACATGTCTAACGGTTGCTGTGAATCACTCTGATTATGAGCCATAAGCATGCAATCACTGGCACACAGAAACTCCTGACTAATAGCTGTGAGCAGTTTGCCTTTGCTATCTAAGCGTCGCAGACTGAATACACTCTTGCCTGACCTAAACTCGGCATTAATACCTGAATCACAACCTGGGGAAGCTCAATATTCCCCTGCTGGAAAGAAGATAAACAGCAACAATACAAAGACATAGCCCTGTTTAGTACCTCTGGTTAAACTGAATGCATTTAATCTGTCTTCTGCATCTAAAATGTCTGTCATCTTCTCTTGGTAGAATGAATGATATTTATATGCTCCTGCAGAAAGCCAGCTCCTTGAGGGCTTTTCTACATACCAAATGGCAAACACTATAAAAAACCCTGGTTATGCTCAGCACGACAGAATACAACTCAGTAGGTTGCAGTGAGGGCACACTGCTCATGGTTCCATAACCAGAGAAAACAATGTGATCATTAACAAGCACCAACCTATAGGCTGGAAATGTGCAACTAATTTCTTTGGAATAAGATATGCATAATCTCATAATCTGCTCTAGAAACAAATAATATGCTTCATTAATTATTATGGTATGAATTTATTATATATCTATAGGGAAATTACCCATATCAAATGGTTTCTTCTAACCTTGGTCTAGCATGATGAGGAATGAAATCATTATGTTTTACCAAAAAGAGTTAATCAGCATATCCAGATGAATGTCCACTTAACCATTACCTCCCTTATCACAGCTAGTAAATCCTATCATTTGGGAATAATCATTAAATAGATTTGGGCCATATTCTTGAGGAAGAATAAGCCCTTGCCAAATATGATGGTGAAGTGTATAGGATAACAGCTCACCTTTACCCAGAACTCACCCGATGCCAGGCATTATTCTTAGCATGTTGTGTTTGTTAATCTTTATGGGGATTGTAAAGCTTGAGGATGACTACTACATTGCAATAGCTAAGGAAAGAGAGACCCCAAAATGATTAAGTGATTTCCTCCCCCAGACACACATCTAGTATGTGGTAGAAATAGGATTCAAATCCAAGCACTTTGCCTATATTGCTCTCCTATCCACGCACACAGTGCAGCCTTCCAAAGAGAGGTCCCTGTGACCAAATTAAAGTAGATGTTGCCAGACCAAAGACTTGGAGAGGCTGATGTAAATCCACATCCATTATCTAAAGGAAGGACAGCACCATCCTTAACCAAACACTTGCATGGTTGTGTTCACTTATCCTTCCCTTGAAGGAAAAGCCTAAAATCCTTAATTATATATAATTCAAATTGCAAAAGAAATACCACTGTATAGAATCCCCTTTCCACAAATATTTCCTTATTATAGTATGGAATAGGGAGTTTAGCTGTGCTATGTCTAGAGCTCCATAATTAGGGTATTTGGGAACTGCAAAAAGGGTCAGGCCCATGGTATTCCCAGTACAAAAAAAAAATACATACACATATGAAAATAAAAAATAAAAGTGTTGATTAAAGGAAGATGTGGGCATGAAGCACTATGCAAACCCAGAGACCACGGTTACCAGAGGCAATGCCTCAGCCTTCCCTTTCTTCCATTCTCATTGCTGGAAGGCCAAAGGTGGGGACCTGTCTAAGCAGCATTGCTGCCGTGTACAATTATTATTTTAATCGACATTGTGCTGTGTTAATGAGTGCCAACCATGTGCCAGATGGTGCTGAAAACAAAGCCTTCTCTGCAATCCTGCCCAGTGGGATCACCACCTCTCCTGTCTGTGAAAGTGATCACAAATGTGGTAATGAGCTAACTCCGATGCAACTGAACTTCTAATCCCCCGACACTTTCTGATTGGGCACTGCACCAAGATTTGGCATAGAAAAGGCACCTGGAGTGCTGTCGGATGATCTCTTCAGGGATAATGGACCAGGGAACTGAGCCTGTAATGATTTCATATCAGTTTGTTCAAGTTCAGTTGCTATTAATTGGGTTCAAGTTCAGCTCCAGTTCACACAATCTAAATAAATAGCTGCTGAAACCAGCTTAGTGCCTGGCACGGTATGTATCTTTGTAACGAACAAGAAGGAAGCAAAAGAGAAAGATGTAGAGGGATGCCTGGCATACATGTTGTCTGCTGTATACTGTCTGCCTGGCAGAATTGTGGAGTAAGGGGGAGGGGAGTTCACAAACACTGCTCAAGTTTCTAAGACTGTGCATGGTGATACTGCTTAATAAACGATCACATCCTGAAGAATCAGGCCTGAAGACAGGTTACACAGTAAAACTTGCTCATACTTATTGAGAATAGCCACAGGCAAAACACTGGTTTGAAGTTAGCATGGTCTGCAATCTGGACAATCTCTATTCTTTATATCCACTTTGGCAATTCTAAGAAATTAATTCTATTATGATCTAACAACTCAAAAAGAAATATTTTAGACAAATTCATTGCTAGAGAGAGAAAATGAGCAATATTGCAGGAAAAAATCTATTTAAAAAAGGGCTTTGCATATTTTATGAGAAAAATCAATCCAAAATCTATTTTGTTCTAGCCCATTAAAATTCACTCTAAGTTGGTTTCACTAGAATGAAATTTAAAACACATTTCTAATGATCATTTGTAGGAAATTTTGAATGGAGACATTTTCCAATTCAATGTTGGCTGCAAATTCTAATTTCTGTTAGAATCCAGTCATAGATATTATGTTTAAAATTGGATTGGTTTAAGACTATACTGGCGTAGGTATTTCACAAAGAGAATACAGATGTACAATATTAAACAGGATATATAATACATATTTGCTTTTTGTGACATCATTTAAAATATAAACAATTTAATTTAAATGAATATAATCATTAGATTTATCATCCATTTATATTGTTAAATCAAAACAATAACATAATTGCTGAAAAGAGTGTATTGTGGAAATAAGGGTAATATAAATAAAGAACTGAATCTGTTTGAAAAGGTAACTTTTGATATTTTGAATTTTTTCCATTTCCTTTTCTGTTTTATCTTTTTCTGAATGAAAGAAAAGGCAAAGAATTTACCACACTTACAATGAAGGTTGGATAGTATAGTGTAGGAAAACAAATGAACAACAACAACAAAAAACCAAGTACTATGGAATCAGAGAGACCTGGCTTCCCTGTGTTTCTGTCATTTCTTTGATGTCTGACTAGACTAAGTTCCTTAACCTCTTTGAGTCTCAGTTTTGTCATATCTGAAATAAAAATTAAAAGAAAAGGTGCAGGGTCATTAAAAAGAATGAAGGAGAACATGGAAGTAGTGGCCAGCACTATGCCAACAACGTAATAGGTGCTTAGTAAATGCTGTCCCCTCCTGCTTGCCGAATAACAATCCCACGTACTCAGGCTCCACTTAGTTGTCGATCCCCCCCCAATTTACCACTTCCAGACAGTAGCTGCTGCTCAGAAGGCAACTCTAAAGCACAAACCACCATAAATGCCTAGGAGCAGGAAAATCCACAATAAATAATTTGCTTACTGTTAACAATGAACTTGATTATTTTAGAACAATAACTAAGCCATTATTTCATTCTACATTTCAGCTACTCACAATCTGTTCCCTAACCTCCAAGGGAGTTTTAAAACTGGGATTCAGATGGTAGATATGTATTTCTACAAACAGCATGAAATAAAGCCTTTCCGAACACCCTTCCCATTGCATATCTAGGTATTTTGGTTCATGCAACCATTCACATTTGCTTCATTGGCTGTGTTTGAAGTTTGCAGTTTTGAGGTCACACACAGGGAACTGTGCTTTCTCCCTCCACCTTTCCCAATCACCTTTCTCTGAACTCTGCTGCCCTTTCAGCTGAGGTGCTCAGAGGCAGGCCACTTAGGGAGTCCCTTCCTGGTCAAATTTCCAGTTCACCTCATCTTGGATCCCTGAAGAAAAAGTCTCTAGCAGGCCCCCGCTTCAGGCTGAAGACACTCAGCTGTTTACCATTAGCCCCTTGCGTTAACCTTTGCCTTGTTTGCTTGACTTTAAGCATCTCTGATTTCAGACAGAGTTAAAGGACAGCATGGAATACCACAGCCCACAAGGCTAACCTTCAGGACAACTCAACAACAGACCCCCAAAAGTGAAGTACCTCGCCCCCACGATCCTAGGGTTTTACAATTTGGAAGGAAGTGCCCCCTAAGTCAATGCTACCCATCTGACTTTGATAACACACAAAGGATTCAAAGATAATTTTCCTACACATAAATAACAAGCATAGATTGCAAGAAATGATATTTTTAAATTACTGGGCATACCTGGGAATAAACTTACTTTTAACTTAAAAATAAAAAATAAACTCTTTCTCTTCCTTTGTATTAATGAATTTATAAAAAGAATATTTTTTTCCCAAAGCCAATGGGAACCTGCCTGCATTTATGAAATTCCAAGAAGAGTTTAGATGGAAACAGAATAAAACTTTAATTCAACCAATGTCCAATAAGTGTCTACTTTGTTTCTGATTTTATAGGCAACATCAAGTAATATGAAGCCGTTTTCCACCCTCAAAGAGCACATGGGGATACTTGAAACCACACATAAAATTATGTGAACAATGCAAGATAATTTTATCACCAAGGACCAACTGAGCCATAAAACTTCTTAAGGACCAGCTGAGCCATGAAACTTCTTAAAGGGAATGTGCCTGCCAACACTGTCCAGGAGGACAGAAGAATTTGCACCAGGCAGGGGGGTCCATCATCACCCACTCTTAAGGATGGGATTTGGTTGGAGAAAATAGGGAAAATTCACTCTAAGTGAAGGGAACTACAAAATCAGTGACAAGAGTGGCAGAAAGACCACAGCCGGTAGGGTGGATAGTAAGAGTCATTGTAATGACTCTTACTATCAACCCCCTCTTGATTAGACTGTGAAATATTGGGTGTGTGAGAATAAGCCACCCACAAACACACTCCTGGCTTTCCCAGGGACCATAACTTCATCGCCCTTAAGGCTAGGGCCAAAGCTATAAGCTAGAGAACTAAGCTATCTGGAGGTTCACTCTGCCTGCCATGCCTCATTTTCTTGGCCAGTTCACTAACCAATTGTGACACCTCCTTTTCCATCACTAGTATCTTTTTCTCTCTTCTGTGACTTTCTCTAAGTTTCTGCATTTTGTTCTTCTACTTTTCTTTCAAGAACTGTCCTTTTTATATTCAGGGAAATGTAAATCCAAAGGACAAGGGGCACTGCCTCACACTCACCAGGGTGGCTACAGTGAAAAGTTAGAGAATAGCAAGTGTGGGCGAGGATGTGGGAAAATCGGAACCCAGATACCCTGCTGGTGGGAACACAAAGAGGATAACAGCCCATGGTTCCTCAAATGATTAGCCATGCAATTAACACACGGTTATGTACTACACACCAGCCATTCTACTCCTAGGTATGTATCCAAAAGAAATAAGAACATGTGAATGCACAAAAAAAATTGTACATAAATATTCCCATCCCTATTAATAATAGCCCAACAGTGATCATAAGAAAAATGTCCATCAGCTACAGAATGGACAAATAAATGTCATAAAATAGATTGTTATTTGGCAATAAGGAGAAATAATACTCTTATATTTGCTCTACCATGGATGAAACTTGGAAACATTAAGAAGCCAGTCACAGTGCACCGTTTAAGACTCTGTTTAATGGAATGTCCATAATAGGCAAATCTATGGAGACAGAAAGTAGATTAGTTTTTGCCGAAGGCAAAACTAGAGAGTAGGGGAATTGGAAAGCGCTAGAGCTAGAGAGTAGGGGAATTGGAAAGTGTCACTAAGAGGAACAATATTTCTTTCTGGTATGGTTAAAATGTTCTAAAATTGTGGTGATGGTTGCGAACTCTGTGAATACACTAAAAACCACTGTCTTGTATGCTTTAAATGGGTAAATTGTGTGGTATGAATTACATCTCAAGAACCTTTTAAATCACAAAGAATCCTTTAATCTGAGGACTTTAGGTAAAAGTCACCTTATTACATGAGTTATGAAAGTCCTAGCAGGTGAGGGCTGGCAATGAAAACATCGTAGGTGGATCTCATGGAGGTGGAGAGTAGAATACTGATTACCAGAGTCTAGGAAGGGGAGCAAGAAGGAAGGGATAAAAAGTAGGTAAGGGGCACAAAAATACAGTTAACTGGAAGGAATAAATGGGAGTATTCGATAGTACAGTAGGGAAACTATAGTTAACAATAATGTATTGTATATTTCAAAATAACTAGAAGATTCATTATGTTTTCAACACACCCAAAAGATAAAATGATGTGATGGCTATCACATGTATCAAAGTATTAATGTACCAACATATAGACAATCATCTATCAGTAAGAACTTTTACAAATATAAAGAAAATGTCTCCATCAGCAAGACTCATTGGCCAACCAAAATACTACATCAAATAACAGTAAGTAAAATCAGCAAAAGCCATATTTTATTAAATCAGCATAGGTCTTTACTCACAGAGTTAAGTCAAGTTTGAACCATTAGTTCAATTTTGTAATATTTAATTACGACCTTGGGTAAAGAGCCATGAGGCTCTCCTGATGAGGTAAATTTGGGGTATGTAATGCATTTAAGAGGAGGAATTATGATCACTGAGCTTTTAAAAGCATTTAAGTCCAACCTTTCTGGAATCCTTAGAAAACTATCTTATTTCGCAGGTAATCAGTTGAAGACACTTAATCTAGTCCAATGCTCTTAGTTTGAAAATGAGAAAACAGGATCTCAAGGGTCGCCTTAGTCATATTGCTACCCAGGGGCAGAATGTTGGGCTCCCAACTTCCTTCCTTCTTTCTTTGATAAAATTATCACATTTTGCCTTCAGGATATTAAATGGAAGGGATTATGCTCTGAATAAACAGGGAGATAGATGCATACAGATATATCCACCTGGTTTTTATCCCCCGGGCCAAGGCCTTCGAGGCATGAAAGTGAGCACTCACTTTTGTACTCCCAGTGCCTCGCACGTCCCTTGCAACAGCCTATACTCACCAGACATTTAGAGAATGAACTTTGCCTTCCAGTCTTATTAACAAACACAGATTAGCAAATTAGCATTCTAGTCCCTCATCTCTAACCACACACACACCACCTCTGCTTGCACTATTGTGCTGTAAATTACACTTCTCTGGTTCCTTTCACATCATCATTTCTGTCAGTGGTCCTACCTCTCCGCTGGTCAGCAGTGACCAGGCCAGGAGTTGCAGAGTACCCATCCAACACAATTCAGGAGAGACCAGGGCCACTGACCCAGATGAGGTGACGGCAAGAGCACGTGTGACTAGTGAGCAAATGCAGGCAAAATGCAGGGATATTGTCCAAAAGAGCGCAATCCTGGCTGGGGCAAGTCCAGACATTCTCGGAAGCAGAAAACAATAACTGCATTTGAGAAAATAACCTCGGAATCCAAGGTCAAGGAACAGTTATTCTGTAAACAGTAAAAAAAACAACTCACAATAGATGAGTTTAGTCCTCTGTGGATGTGTCCTTGACCAGGAAAGTAATGGTAGGGGAACCGAATCCCAGAAAAATGACCAGGATAGAGCTTTAGAAGCAAGAACTGGAATGTGACTAAAATAAAGAAAATTTTAGTTTACCCAATTATATATTTTTCCTGAGGATCTGATATTTATGGCAACAATAACTACCGTGTGTGCATTGGTTAAGGGTGTAATGTGCCATCTGTGTGATGGCACTGGCCCAGCTTCCCATAGCACTTGTGACCTTACATTTTCATAAACCATGCCTGTTTTGTTGAAAGGACACACACTCAATTACCACGACTTTCTTATTCCCTTTAGGCTTTTGGTGAAACCATAATGTACAGAAGACTACCTGGATCATTTCCCACTATTTCCTACTATTTTTGGAGATCTATCTTAAGTCTCAATACCTCCATGAATTACTTCTGTTTTTCTCTAGCCCCCAGGAACATCGTGCTTCTCTAGACTTTTAAGGTGCTTCCAGGAATTATTGGAAAGTTAATCATATGCATGCTTTGATAAATATTCAACTTTCTCAAGACATATCCATCTTATCTTCCCATGTACATTGTTTTAACTTTTCAAGAGTAGAGTGTTTGGTCATACAAGAAGGTAGGCGAACGTGGGAGAGAGACAGGAGCTCAGATGGATGGGAAGCACTTTCCTGAAAGAACAATGGTCCAAGTTCCAAGAAGCCAGACAAAGTAAACACAGAGGTCAGGCAGGCACCACTGGGACTGAGCAATTCCTTGCAAAGCATGATCCCTGTAGGTCTCTGTGTCAGGAGAAGTCTAGGGATCCAGAGGTTCCTGGGAACCTCCTTCCTGTGGGAATCAGAGAAACTCACTTTCATATGTTGGAATTCTATATGAAATTTTCTTGGAAAGAAATGATCCCATAGGAAAAGCCATATATGGAAATCAGTAGATTAAGCAGCCATTCTTGTGTCCAACAGTTTCCGAATTTCCCTTTTTGACAGAGACCTCTTCCACGGCATGAGAGGGGAATATGCAAAGAACAGAAGGACTGAGCAGCTAGAGCATTAACTAAAAGAGGGAAAAGGGCACAAACTAGGCCAAAAGAGGTAGGTGGGGGTCAGTGAAGGTAGGTGCTGCAGGTGGGGACGGGTTTGAACTTCATTCTATGTGCCAGAGAAGTCCATTATAGTTCTTAGCAGGTAAGTGCCATGATCTGATTTAGAGAACATGTTAAATTCTACATTAATATTATATACTTACATTATATATTTTAAAAGATAATTTAAACTGTTTTGTGGAGAAAAGATTGTAGGGAGATGAAAGAGGAAATTAATGTAGTAGTGTTAAAGGAAGATGATGGTGGCTTGGCCTAGGCAGAGGAGGAGATAAATTTGAAGTTTATTTTAGAGAGAGGGAAAGCCATTTTTCCACATTTTTTCATTTCCACACAAACTAACTTAAGAGATATTGCTGAAGTAAGGGACGCAGATGGAGTGTAGAAATGACTAAGGAGTTAGGCAAGGCTACAGGTTTCAGAGCTCAGCAAGTCTGTTTAGATCCTAAAGCTCACAATCGGGAAATAAACCTTGTCTTCCTCTCGTTCATTAATCTGTAACTTACTGAACTTACTGCGGCAGGCTCGGTGTTGAAGGTTGGGCATGCAAAGTCAAACACGGCCAGTTGTTCATGGCCATGGACTCGGCAAGGAACTCCACCGCATGAGGACAAGATAAACAGCCAGGAGGGATTCCCAACAGCCAGAGTGAGAAGGTGGGAAGGACAAAGCAGATACCAGCAATCTTTATTACAGCCTCTAATTCATTCATTGATTAATTCATTTCAGAAATTCCCTCACTCACTTCCTCAAATAGTATCCAACACTTACTTGTTATAAGCTCAAAATGGGGGAGTATACCAAGATGAGTAACACACAATCTGTACCATCTAGGATCTCAATCTCCAGATGACTACGGTATGTAAACACATCAGTGCAGTTGACCCTTGCACAGCACAGGCTTGACCTGCATGGGTACTCTTACAAGCAGATTTTTTTTTTTACTTCTGCCACACCTGAACTGGCAAGATCAACCCCACCCCTTCCCTCTCCTCCTCAGGCTAATCAACATGAGGATGATGAAGATGAAGATTTTATGATCTTAATAAATAACAACATAAATTCTCTTCCTCGGGATTTTCTTAATAACATGTTCTTTTTTTAAATAACATTTTCTTCTTCCTAGACTACTTCATTGTAAAAATACGGTGTATCACACATATACAAAATATGTGTTAATTGGCTGTTTATGTTATTTGTAAAGCTTCTGGTCAACATAAGGCTATCAGTAGTTGTTTGGGGGAAGTCAAAATTGTACATAGATTTTCAAATGCACAAGGGATTTATGCCCCTTACTCTTATGTTGTTCAAAGATCAATTATATAATCTGAGGCACTAAATTAGAAATATACGCAAGTATTCATGAGACATAGAAAACACAGAGAAATAATCCTTGCAACCTACAGCGTGAGAGTAACATTCCTTCTGCCCCCAAACATACTCAGCTTTAAAGTCACTTCTTTACAGAGGTCTTTTCTAATTCTCTAATTCAACTGGATTCCCTGAATGCTCTCCCTTCTGTAGTGCTTCTCCGAGTTTGAAGTTACATGTTCGTTAAATAATGCCTCTCCCACCAGACGGCTAGCTGCATGACAGCAGTGGCTGTGTCTCACAGTGCCTAGAAAGGATGCTCAAGTATTTGTTGAATAAGTGATTATAAAAAAAAAAAAAAAAAGAAAGAAAAACAAGGTAATTTCAATCATGGACACATTGGGCTAGAGTGTGCTAAAAATCTTCACAGCAAAATTTTTTGCCAAAATCTAGAAGTAAATGTACAGGATAACATGACTCAGGCCACCTTGTCCTTAGCCAGCTCACTGGGGTACCCCAGGTGTGAATTAGATATCACCCCCTTGGTTGCAGCCATTCCTTTCTGCTCTGTACTTGAGAACTACAGATGAGAAGGAAGTTCTACCCTGTGGACTTCAATAACTGTGCATGTGACAGATATCAGAATCACAAATGCAGAATGACAGAAAGCTACTTGCACCTGCAGAGAGGTTACAGCAGCTGCGGACCAAGTCTGGCTGTCGGGAAATTTCTGGTTTTCAAAGACCTATTTGAGAAGGACATAAGGAGTTGAGTTGATATTAGTGACAGCATGCAAATGAAGCTATTTTTGTATTTATTAAATGTGTGAGTAGGCTCTTACTTTCCTTTAAGGAAGCAGCATGCCAGTATGAATGTATGAAGACTTTCCTAAGACTTCTCCAAATTCCAAGAGTGGGGCTGGCTAACAGCACAATCCAGATAGCTAAGTCTGCAGCTGGGCTCTTGGCAAGGTGAATTAATAGACTCACAGACAAAGTCAGAGAGATGAAATGCTCTCTGTCTGCAGTTTTCACAGTAGGGTGACAACTTAGTCCTCTACTTCCTAAACTGTCCCAGTGCTTACTTCTATCAACCGTGGAATTACAACTGTGATGGTAAGGTCACATCTTTTCCCACTTCCCAACAGGAAGTCTACCCCTTGGCCCCATGGTATCTTGGCAATTGCTCATTTAAAATGGTTTTCAACCTCTGACGTTGACCAAGGGCCTGCGGGTGCTGATTCAGTAACCTCTCAAGATGGAGTACAGAACTCTCTCTTGTTTCTTCCCTTTGTCCCTCCGTATTTCTGAGTCCCACAGCAATATTAACTCACTGAAACTTCTTGAACTATGCTGCTCCCACTTCCAGTGACAAGCAGCTAACTTCGATTCTTTTCCTTAGGTGAGTTCTACTGTACACGTAGGGTGGAGGCCAAGGGCACTGCTACACCGCATAATGCCCAATGCGCATGACAGCCTCTCCACAACAATGAAGCATCCGAGTGTCAGTCATTCCGAGCTTCAGAGACCTTGTACCACACCACAGGGTACAGAAGGAGGAAGGGCATGCATCCTACTGCTGAAAATTATACGACCTTATTGGGGATAATAACATTCATACACAAGTCTGATGAGGGAAAAACAATTTAAAACATCTAAAAATAACAATTTTGAATAATTAAACTATAGTTATCAATTATGAATATGACAAGATAACAGAGATGAACAAAAGTGGGGCACAGAAGGCAATTAAGAATTGGCATTTGAATTACAGACACATAAACCATCCGGGGTAACGGCTTTGTGCCAGCACAGGGATGGCTCACAAGGGGAACCGTCACCTCACCAAGTTAAAGCAGAAAAACACATTTAGTTCTAAACCGATGCTCAAATCAAGAAGGGGAGGAAGGGTCCTAGCTTTACTGGGGAGGGACAGTGTGTGAGCAAGTCAAAGTCAAACTCTAAAAAAATGCCACCTAGATGTTAGGTCTTTCAGAAAAAAAAAAAATAAAGCTTTAAACTTATGCTGGACAAATGAAAGGCTGCCCATTTTAGAAATGCTATATTTGGGGAGCACTTTCATGTGGGAGTTCAGGACAGCTTCTCATGTGTCCAGGATCTAGCAGGGTAATAAATTACCCATGGAAGGACTTCAGTGGTCACCTGGAGGTACTGTAATAAACATTTCCAACCCGTTTATAGCTTTCTTTCTGTGATCCCAATACTGTAAGGAGCAGGCAGGTTTAAACAGTGAAAACTTGCGATAAAGACAGATATGCTTACGTTATATGATGAGCAGTGTGACGTTGTCTCTACTGCAGCTGTGTTAAGATGCCACTTATTTGTTGTTGCTGGTACTTTAAAGAACAGTCTATGATACATCCAAAGTCATCAGGATTTTAAGCTCATTCTCTGGATTATCACACTACTGACCATTTCCACCTACTCTTCTTTTTCTTTTTTTTTTTTATAAGTCTACATTCTAAAGCAGGCAGAAATCATGAGTCGTAGAAAGCAAAATCCATCCTATTTTCGTGGTAAAGGCTTTGGACAGGATGAATCTGTTAACATTTTGAATTCTTCTTCTAAAAGTAAACTCTGTAGGAAACCCTATCAAGGTATGTATTAAAATTATACAAGCAGAAAAAATGGAAATATATACCAAAAGGTAGGCTATGCACATCAACCGTCCTCAAACTCTGTCCCAAAGACACTGAAATAGTAAAACAGATAAAGACCCACAAAGAAAATGAAAACTGGGGAGAAAATGAGAGCAGCTGAGCAATGCTAACAATATGTTGGAAGATGGGAAGTGCAGACTCGAGTGTCCCTGGTCATCACCTCCCCAGGTGGGAGAGAGCTGAGGCCTGACATCCTGCAGTGGTAGGGAGCCCAAGTGAAGCTGGAGAGACAGGTAACGCTCAGAAGTGGGCGACCGTGCCCAGACGTCCGGGAAGGGCTGATGGTGGAGAGACCGGGTAACGCTCAGAACTGGGAAACCAGTGCCCAGACGTCCAGGAAGGGCTGATGGTGGAGAGACCGGGTAATGCTCAGAACTGGGCGACTGTGCCCAGACATCCAGGAAGGGCTGATGGTGGAGAGACCAGGTAACATGCAGAACTGGGAAACCAGTGCCCAGATGTCCAGGAAGGGCTGATGGTGGAGAGACCAGGTAACACGCAGAACTGGGAAACCAGTGCCCAGATGTGCAGGAAGGGCTGATGGTGGAGAGACCAGGTAACCCACAGAACTGGGAGACCAGAGCCACAGATGTCTAGGAAGGGCTGATGGTGGAGAGACCAGGTAACGCTCAGAACTGGGAGACCAGCGCCACAGAAGTCCGGGAAGGGCTGATGGTGGAGAGACCAGGTAACGCGCAGAACTGGGCGACCAGAGCCACAGACGTCCCGGAAGGGCTGGTGGCGGGAGGACGAGCCCGTACAGAGCCTAGTGAGGCCTTGCCCTACCTCGTCCCTCTGTCCCTGTGCTCTACAGGCCACCCCTCTTCTCTCATCCTTGTGCATGCCAGAGTGGCATTCCCTGGAGAGGCTGACCAAACCGACCTAATGTTGATATGTCAGGAATAACTGCCAACAGTGACCGTGAAGCACTGCTCTAACATACCAAAGAATGAAGCAAAAGTCTGAATACTATATGGTGAGAGCCCCTTCTTTCTTCTCAAGCCAGGTTCCTTAAAGTCTGAGTTCCAGGCTTCATTGTCCTGGTAAGGAGCCTGGAAGAATCTATCTCTGGGGAAACGAAGAAGAGAGGGTCACAGTAGGCTGCCTCTCAGACAGTCCCCTAGCCACCCCCACCTCTTGGATGCACACTATGTGGTCCCTCCGACTCTGTGCCAGGCTTGGCTGTGTGATGAATAAAATGTGGTCTCTAAGAAGAACTGGCATGCCACCTCTGGGAGCAGGTTATAAAACTAAACTCTGCCTTTAGAGAGGGTCACTTAATTGTGCACGTAGATCACTTGTTCTGGAGGAATTGATCTCCCACAACCTAAGCAGCCCTGTGAGTACACCCTGATGGTGAGGAACTAAGGACTGCTAACAGACTTGTAAGTGAACTTAGGATTGAATCCTCAGACCCATCCTTGACATGACTGCAGCCCATACCTCAAATACAGACTCTTGGTAAACCCAGAGCCAGAATCACCAGGCTGAGCCACCCTTGCTTTCCTGACACTGTGAGTCTATATGTGATAATTTTTATAAAATGTTTGTCATTTTGAGCTGCAAAGTTTTGAGTCATTTGTAGATAACTAATGCACAGCCTGTGGTTAACAATATCCAAGAGCCGCAGTGAAAATCAGGATCTTTATCCAGTTAGCCCAAGGAGGGGTACCAATTTAGGGGATGCCCCTGTGCCTACAATACCAGATACAGATAGAGCTGCAGTCAGTTTTTCTAGGGGATCCTTCTTAAATACAGACAGACAGTTGAGGATAATAGATAATTTAAGAAAACTTCTAATATACAAAAAAAATTTCCAGTGGAAGAAACTCAGAAATAAAGACAACATGAAGAGAATTGAGAGGCTAATATTGAAAACTACAGACAGAAGTAAAATATTGTATAAATATACAAACATCCTGAAAATACATAGACTTGATAATGCATAGCACTGTGAATTTTCAGAATGTTAGGGATAAATAGAAGATCCTAAAGGTTTCTAAAGAGGAAAAAAAATCCATGTGGAAGATGTAAAAAGAGAATAGTACCATACTTCCCAAGAGTAACACTGAGGGCTGGAAGATAATAAAGCAATAGTTTCAAAATTCAGAAGCAAAAGATTTCTAGCCTAGAATTATATTGTATAAGCAGCCAAACTATGAATTAAATATGACGGCAGAACAAAACAATTTCTTAAAAATACAAAGCCTCAAAAAAGGTTTGCTCTCATGTTATCACTCTTGGAAAGCTACTGAGAAGTTGTGTTACAAAATTCAGGAAATAAAGTAGAATTGAGAAAATATGAAATCTCACTAAAGAATTCAGCCCAGAAGAAAGGTAAAGGGAATTCTCAGTGGCACAGTTCTGTAGGGACCAAGTAGGCAAATAGTACAGCCTGGAGGAGGAGGATGAAACATCCCTGACCACATTGTGGGCATATTTACATTTCCATTGGAAAACTTTAATTGAATTTTTATCATTATGTATTAATTATTTAACTTTAGAAAAAATGGTATATTAAAGAAATGTGATCTTTTTCCCATCCCCCTCCTCTCTTTCCTCCTTACGTCTTCATATTTTCAGCTTGATTAAAATTACATGCTTAGGAAAACATTACTATATTAGCTCACTAATATTAAGCATTCGATATGAGAGAAAACACCTCTGTTTTCTCAATGTCCCTACAAAATGTGAATAATGCCTAGCTCACTGGTTGTAGTGAATGACACGTAAATACAGAATATAAAGAGCTCAGGGCCATGTCTGGCTAAGCAGGGAAAAGAAGTAAATAACTTGGACTTAAGGACTGGGAGGCAAATTCTATACCTTTCAACCTCTTTAAAAAAAATTAACAGATAATTTTTAGCTAATATGTGCTTATTGTAGGAAAAGTAAAATATATTGCTATACACAAAGAAGAAAAAAATGAGATGTTACCATAATCCATGACCCACCATTAAAAGCATAAGCATAACCATACTGTTTGGCATACATACCAAATTTTCTTTTTAAAAAGAAATTTTTCTTTTTAAAAAGAAAATTTTAGATTAATGTAGGAGTACATGTGGTTAGATGAAAAAGAAATTTTTCTTTTTAAAAGAAAATTTTAGATTAATGTAGGGGTATATGTGGTTAGATTCCATAGTTTGCATTTATAAGGTTAAAGTCTGATTTGTATGTGTATACCCACACGCAGGTAGTGTGCCATTTATCTGCCCAATGTACCTGTTTGGGAGAATATTCAACCTTTTCTCTCATTCCCTACTGCCCCTTGTTTGAATTTCATTGAGTTTTTCTCTCATGCGAGCATGTGGGTATTGATTTATTATATTGATTTACTATGTCCAGTTTAGTACTGGACACATGTGATGTTAGTTTTTCCATTCTTGTGATACTTCACTTAGGAAAATGGTCTCCAATTCCACCCAGATTGTTGTAAAAGTTACATAATCTCCATCTGCTTTAGGGCTGAGAAATATTCCCTGGTGTACATATAACACAATTCATTAATCCACTTCTGTGTTGAAGGGCAGTTTGGTTGTTTCTACATCTTGGCAATTGTGAATTGTGCTGCTATAAACATTTAAGTGCAAGTATTTTTATGGGAGAATGCCCTTTTCCCCTTTGGGTAAATAACCTAGTAGTGGGATTGTAGGATCAAATGTTAGGTCTACTTTTAGCTCTTGGAGGAATCTCCATACTGCCTTCCATAGAGGCTGCACCAGTCTGCAGTCCCAGCGACAGCACAAAAGTGCTCCTTTCTCTCCACATCCCTGCCAGCATCT
The DNA here is from genome assembly GCA_963573935.1 of Arctocebus calabarensis. Classification (NCBI taxonomy): domain Eukaryota; kingdom Metazoa; phylum Chordata; class Mammalia; order Primates; family Lorisidae; genus Arctocebus; species Arctocebus calabarensis. The sequence goes on along the minus strand of CAUYON010205062.1, from coordinate 132 downwards.
GTTGTTTCAGACTTTATGATGTAAGCCGTTCTCTCTGGGGTTAGGAGATATTTCACTGTGGTTTTGATTTGCATTTCTCTAATGATCAGAAACGATGACCATTTATTCATATGTCATGAGAAAACTTCCTGT
>CAUYON010205061.1:0-20155 GCA_963573935.1 Arctocebus calabarensis | reverse complement strand
GTGGGGGGGGGTAAGGAGAGAGGGAGAAGAGGGTTTGGTATATTCTCACCTAATGTATAGTAATTTAAGGGTATAAGATATACCTCCTGAGGAAGGGCTCCCCAGCTACAACTTGGACTTTACCTATAAATGCAAACATTGTCAGCTAATTGTTTGTATCCTCATATTAATCTGAAATTTTAAAAAACTCCTAAAACTATGGCTATGTTATTCTACTGCCTTTGGTCCAGAATTTCAGTTAAAAAACCAGGTATTATGCTTATCGAGGATCCTTTGTATATAAGTTGCTCCTTTTAAGATCTTTCTTTGACATTCTACAATCCGATTTAACACCATATTTAAGAATGATCTTTGAGGTTATTATATTAAAAGTGTATTGAACTTGGATGTTTAGATTAAAGGTTTTCATTAAACTTGGGATATTTTTAAACATCATTTTTTTCCAATAGTCTTTCTGCATCTTTCTCAGTCATTTCTCCTTCAGCTTCTTGATTCTTCCATATGTTGGTATACTTAGTGGTGTCCCACATGACTCTTAGAATCTGTTTATTTGTATTCATTTTAAAAAATGTTTCAGGCTGGTTGGATAATATCTATCAATTGACCTATTACCAAATTTTCTGCTTCTTTCTTCTGTTTGTTTCAATGTTTTGTTGAGCTTCTCTAGTGAATGTTTGCATTTCAGTCATTGTACTCGTCAATTCCAGAATTTGTATTTAGTTTTCTTTTATAATTTCACTTTGGTGATACTTCTTACTTAGAGAGAAATGGTTCCAGTGTTTTATTTTTAGGCATGCTCACCTGTAGGTCCTTGAACATATTTAAAGTAGCCGATTTCAACTCCATTTAGTAAGTCCTCAGCCACTTTTTCTATTGATTGTTTCTCTTATATGGACTGCAGTTTTATAATTTATTTTTATGTCTTACGATTTCTTTTTGAAATGTGGGCATTTTGTATTGTACAAGGAAATTCTGGAACTAAGAGTCTTCCCTCTTCACAGCACTGTTGTTTCTGCTCCTCATTATAGTTGTTGGTATTTATTGATGACTTTTCTGAGACAAGTATCTACAGTCTGTATTCTTCAGTATGTATGGCTGCGGACGTCTGCACTTGTTTAGGTTACCGTTCAGCTAGTAATGGACAGAGATTTCCTTAAATGTCTGTAACTAATAAATGCCAGATTCCCCAGGGCTTGCTTTGTCCATGTTAGAGTAATATTTTTAAGACACAGGCAGTTGACAACTTTGCCTTACCCTTTGCTTTCCTGCTTGTGCAGAGCCTCAAGGTTAGCAGGAGATGAGAGATTAGGGAACTGTTGGAATTTCCTTGAGCATAGTTATGGCCCTACATGTCTGCCTTCTGTACTTCCAGGAATATGTAGGAGCATTTTAAAGCCTGTATAGATATTCACCCTTAGCTTTTCCACTGAAGATTTTGAGTTAGGATAGTGTTTGTCCCAACCATTATATCCATTGTCTCATTTAGCCAAACCTTTAAAATATTTACTGATAAATATTTTAACAAACATCACTGTCTCTTGGGAAAAATTCTTTTAGCAATGGAAGACCATTACAGGCAATTCAAGTCATGTGTTACAGAAAACCATTAGGCAGGTCAAAAAATAAAAATTCTTCGGAAATTACATTTTTTTGGTCCCCCCAACACCAATAATAAAAGACATTATTTACAAGGCTACCTACCACCCAAGCTAGGAAGTGGTGTCATGACTAGGGTAAGTTAAAAATGCCCCAAACTCAACATTATTCAGATGCTTTCTTTTCATAAACACTTTCTGGATTGTTGCAAAATATTGGTTGACTTCCAGAGTTCTGAAAAAAGTTGATTTTGATAATTTAAAAAAAATTTTTTCAAATTCTTTTGATGGAAGGTAAATTTTCAGAGTTTTAAAGTCTTCTATCTTAAAGCATGCCTCTACTTTTATACATAGTATATTTAAGTATTTTTAAATTTTGTTATAATTAACACCTACATGTATATACAAGGTTGACAGTTATGTACTCATCATAGAAAAAGTGCTGCATACCTAATAGCTGAATATCACTACGAAATCTTCAAAGTACTTCCCTAGCCTACCTTTCAAAGCACTTTTGGAACTCTTTTTCAGGAATGGCCATGAGAGCTATCACCACTCTTGATTTCCTGAATGTCATCAAAATGTCTTCCTTTCGATATTTCTTTTATCTTTTGGTAAAGAAGAAAGTCACTGAGAGCCAGATAAGGTGGGTAGTGAGGATACTCCAATAAGGTTTTTTGTTTACTGGTTAAAAACGCCCTTACTGACAGTGCTATGTGAGCTGGTACATTGTGGTGATAAAAGAGCCACACTTTTCTCATGCTGAAATGGTAAGCTAAGATTTTCCTATTTCTCTATCAATGTTTACTTGGTCTGCTATGCCTCTCATAGTGAGCCAACAATTTTGATGCCAAATTTAACCAATTTTTGCAATATGTTTGTCAATCCTGCTCATTACCTCCTTTTCTGACCTCTGCATCAGTAACATTTTCTCTACTCTCAGAAAAATGTCTAATCCATTTATACACTGCTGTTTTCTTTGTGACACTATCCCCATAAACTTGAACTAACATGTCCCTGATTTCACTTCCCTCTTGCCAAGTTTAACAAGAAATTTAGTGTTTGTTTATTGCTCTTATTCAGCTCCTACATTATTGCAACAATAATGACCATCTCTTAGCAAGACACTGCCAAACATCAACACAGCTCTGAGACACTAATATGTAATATACCAAGGTCATGAAGTTTTACTCAGCTGTTTGTACAGGGTTGCCAAGGTAAGTGCATGTCTGCAAGTTCATGAACTTAATTGTCAGATCTCGTGTGTCATCGTCCTCCTTATTTTCCACAACAGTCTTAAAACTGAAATAACTTAGGTTATAAGGTCAGCAATCATACTTTAAGAAATACTTCCTTAAGTCAACAAATAGGGGACTGGAAAGTAAAATTAATCTTACAATGAAGATTTGATAATTCTTCTTCATTTTCTTCAACATGGAATAAGTTTGGTTTCAGAGTTTGAAGACCCAATGTCTTTATTGAATACTTTTGTTGTAAATGATCTTAGTACAATTTCTTCTTTTTTTTTTTTTTTTTTGCCATTTTTGGTCTGGGGCTGAGTTTGAACCTACTACCTCCAGCATATGAGGCTGGTGCCCCAATCCTTTGAGCCACAGGCACCAGCCTCCTAGTATCATATCTTGAGGGAATTTGTGGGAAATCTGGTGCATCAGAAACTGCAAGGACTCTAGGATTCATCTCACCTTAGCAGATTTGTGACCTGTTATTAATTGCCTTGTGCTTTCATTGTCCACACAAATACAGAGAAAAGATTCCCTTCCTCTAATGAAGTATTAGTTTTTAGACAAACGAAATACAAAATACATCTTTCCGTTGGCTTGAGTTGAGCAGGATCATAGATGACACAGATCTCTCACGAATGAACTTTGAAAGGTTAGGGAGTGAGAATGGCTGCACATTTCATTAACAAAACTGCTGGCTGCTGTGTGAATGCAAAAGCAGCCCAAGCGTCCTTCCCAGGCATATCCCTCCGGCTCTGTGCAGAGCACCAGCAGAGCCAGACAGGCTGGGATTACTCTGCTAATTGACTAGAAGCTGGGAATTGCTAATCAGGCCAAATGATCTTTCATGGTCTAACCCGGGCAGGAATAATTGGGGAGTCTGTGTTGAATGATAATTATCTTGTGGTGCTTATATCTGTTTAATGGTATGTTTAGGAAACTGTTTTTGGACAACAGAAAAAAATGTCTGAAAGAGTAAAGAAGAAACAGCACGGAGTTTCAACAAGCAATCCAGTATGCAAACATTTAGGATCATCAGTGCCCTCTCCAGATTTCATTTGTCATGTTCAGGTTCTGTAGATGGAAGCACATGAAGCGTGCACATATTGGAATTAGACTGACCTGAACTTGTTTTTACTCTCTTACTACCTGTGGGATGCAGGGGACTTGGTCACAACCCCTCCTGGAAGGGCAGACATTCATAAGCTCTGTAGGCAGGACCTCAAGCTCCAGGGTGAGTGTGAGTTACATGCAGTGTGTATCCAGAGTGCTGTTCTATCACCTGGTCCCTGCCGAGATCTCTCACAGGTCACAGAAATCTGACACCTGCTTTCCTTCACATTCCTGCAGCCTCCGTTCCCCCACCTATAACAAGGGTGAAGCTTAGAACTCTTTTCTAATAATGGAAATAAAATTCCAAATAAAATGCTCTGTCTAACCATCCCTGCACCAGGCTGTGGCCCAGCCCAGGCGAGACTGAAGAACCCAGTGAAATCTGGATGTGGGTCACAGAGTTGATTTCATGCACTCTGATTTGCTCTATTCCCATCCGCAGAAACTGGCACAGGCTACAGGGTGAGACGCTGCAGAACAGATGCTCACAGGAGCAGAACCACTAGAGAAATCTTATAAAATGGTGCCAACATGGGCTTGGGACTTTCTAACTTTCTGGATGACCTTGGACGTTTCCCCTCTGAATGTGAGTTTCCTTATATGTAAAATTAGATTTCTGTAGAAATTTATTAGGATACTTCCTGTCAAACAGGTTGAGCCTGTCCCTTCCTTCTGAACTTGCCTCACAGTTTTCGAGACGCTCCCCTTCATGCTCTGTGCTTATCACAGTAACTGGGAATCCCATGTGTTCAGTTTCCCCAGGATAAGTTCCTTGTCTGTCTGGTCCATCACACACACGGATGTGCTTGGCACACATGCTGCCTGGCTTCTGGGACACTCCTGGGGTGAGGGAGTGGATGAGTGAAGGCAATTGTACATGCACCCCTAGATTGCTGTGCAACTCAGAAACCACCAATCTGTGTCATTTCTAGCCATGTCACCTGGGTAAGGAAATTGGGAGCTTGGATTGTTTTATCAGTTTTCCTAAATATTTTGCACCCAATAGGAACACACAATTTGAATTGGTTTGCAGGGTGATTTTTGAACAAAAACATTATGATAGGAAAAGTGGGTAAAGCTCAAGCCAGGATTATCTGTTGACTGCCCAAGAGTGTGGGGAGAGAGGGCACTGGGACACTCTGGCCAGGGCTGGTCTCTGTTTCTGCCTTTCGCTGTGGCCTGGGTGTGGCCTGTGTTCACAGAGCAGACCCAGCCTCAGTGAAGGAGAGCCTGATCCGTTTCTGTCTGCTACCTGTTTCCTGCTGTGGTCCTCCCAACCCGCTCCCCCCTGGATGAAGGCCTCGTTCCAGGCCTTCTTCAGATTTTCCACATTAACCCTCATCTACAACTAGTTTACATCAAACCTATTTCAAAAGTTCAAGGATTGAATGCCCCTAAAATAAGAGCTCTCAACTCTGTGTAGGGGCAAAGGCAAACTTGCCCTTTCTCTCCTCCCCCAAAAGTTAGCCAAAAGATCAACTCATGGTTAAGGCAGATTAATATGAGAAATGTTTATTTACAAATACCATGTGAATGCGGAGAATCACAGGAGTGATTACCCAACATCTCATGGATGGTCAGGTTATTATTTTTATGTGCTCCTTTTAGAAGGGAACGGGGAGAATGTGCAGTACAGGTGCAGCAAGTGGTTCCTAGGGAGGATGAACAGATGGAGGGTAACAGACTGATTTATAGATTAACCTGAGAGACAGATGTTGTGTTTAAAGTGATTTGGGCCAGGTCTGTTAGCGTCCTTCCACCCCCGACCCCACAAGACACAGTCTCACTTTGTCACCCAGGATAGAGTGCTGTGGCATCATAGCTCACAGCAACCTGTAACTCTTTGGCTCAAGAGCTCCTCTTGCCTCAGTTTTTCTGTTTTTAGTAGCAGTCTCATTCTTGTTCAGACTGATTGTGAACTCCTGAGTTCAAGCAACCACCAGCCTCAGCCTCCCAGAATATTAGGATTATAGGCGTGACCCACCACACCCAGTCTGCTAGTGTTCTGGATTTTCTTCCCTGCAGTATATTGAGATAAAAGGGACAGGAAAGGAAGCCATTTGTCTCCTTTGATCTTTTGATCAAATCAGTCCAGTTTACGCAGAGAAGGGGAAAGCCTTTCCGATGCTTCCTGATCTGAAATGGCCTTCAATTGAAAATATTCTTTATACCAAGGAGTCATGTTTTGGGGTGAAATTTTCTTGCTCCCTCACGTGGCTATAAAGAAGTATCACTCTGGATACCTATCCTTAGGTCAGGCTAGGCCCATGAAAACACAGTCCCTTGGAAACAGAGTGTCAGATCAATATTTGTTTGTTTGTTTGTTTGTTTTGTAGAGACAGAGTCTCACTTTATCGCCCTCGGTGGAGTGCCATGGCATCACACAGCTCACAGCAACCTCCAGCTCCTGGGCTCAGGTGATTCCCTTGCCTCAGCCTCCCAAGTAGCTGGGACTACAGGCACCCGCCACAACGCCCGGCTATTTTTCTGCTTTTGCAGTTCAGCCGAGGCCAGGTTTGAACCCTCCACCTTTCATATATGGGACCGGTGCCCTACTCGATGAGCCACAGGTGCCACCCTTGTTTGTTTGTTTTTTTAGTTTTCCAGGAGTTTCAAATTTGCAATCAGTGCTAGAAAGCAGTGGTTTCTGGGAAAAATACTGGTTTTGCCTCATCTTTGCTTTGGTTTGATCTCTGCCACCTCCTGACAATTTTACACCCACTTTTGTGTTTCATTTCCTGGTAACTCTGCTATTTTTTCCTGTACGCTGTTTTCCTCCAGTCATGACAAAGAACAGGGTCCTGAATGATGGGGAATGAGGCAGATACTTCTGACAGGTACACTGTCACCAGCATCCACTTACCCTGGCATCACCAACCAGGAACAGTGAGGTACAAGTCCCAGCCAATGTGTAGGGAGGCTCTTGACCTATAAATTGTCAACATGCTTTGACATTTTTTTGTTTTTTTACAATTACTTTTGAAGTCTTGGTTGCTGTGGTAGTTGTCTACCACTGCTGTGACAACTGACTACATGTGTAGTGGATTAAAATATATCGTCTCATCAGTGGTAGTTCTGTTGCGGGTTCAGGTTTGGGTTCCCTGAATCCAGTTGACCTAATTTGTTTACTCAGCTGAACTAGAAAGTTCAACCAAGAATTGAAAGTGAGAGTGGGTGGAAAACTGGAACAGCACCGCAGCGTGGATGGAAGGCACAAGTAACCTGCACAGATTTCAGTGTAGTAAAGAGAAAATAAATATAAAAACAAAGAGGAAGGTTATAGTACTCCCAAAGAGAGTTGGAAGTGGGTCCTTCTCATGCGTGAGAAGGGAAGAGAGAGAGACTCAGGGCTGTGCACAGTATAAATACCCTCTTTCTTTTTGAAAATGGTTGTAACTCTTTCATTGGCTCCTCTGCGCCTCCAGGCAGCCTTGTCCTTTTCTATTGGTCAATGATTACCTAGGTCACCTCAAACCCAGGTTTTTTCCTTTTTTGATGAGAACTATGAGTGCTGATCTATGTTCCATAGCCATTTCTTTGGGCCCTCCAGAGTTTCTTGTTCAGCCGACCAGGCTTTCTTCCTGTCCCCTTGAAGCCCTCTTCTCTGTCCCTTCTCCGTCCTGCTGGTCAGGAGTCCAACACTGGCCTCCTCAGGCTGAGAAGAAGCTGTCGGCATGGAAGAGCCATTTCCCTGCTCATTTGGGTTGTCGGAAGAATTCAGTTCTGGTTGTGGGACTGAGTTGTATTTTTTCTTGCTAGCTGTCAGGTGAGAACCATTCTAACTTGTAGAAAGAGCCACATTCCTTAGCTCCTGGCAGCTTCCTCCATCCTCCAAACCAGCAAAGCCATGTTGCATCTGTCTGGCCACCGCCAAGAAAGGTTCTTACCTTTTAAGGGCTCCTGTCCTTTTAAGACTGTGCCTACCTGAGTCATCGAGGATAATCTCCCTGCTTTAGTGTCCATAACCTGAATCACATCTGTAAAATCTCTTTTGCCAAGTAAGGTGATATAGTCACAGGTTCCAGGGATTAGGGCATGGGCAATATTCTGCCTGCCAACTTCATCCCCTGCTTCAGTCTTTAATTTGCCCGCATTTGCAGCCTGCACGCATTGAATGTGTGTAAGTGCCGGTAGAGTGCACGGTGGCTGTGAGGAGTGAGGATGCTGCTCCCTGTAGAGAGTAGTCTTCGCTTTCTCCACCCTCGTCCGTCACAGCTGGGCATTTCCATCCTTACCCCAGCTCCTAGGAGCGCACCCCCCCCCCGCGCTGACGCTGGGGCACGTTCTTCCGCAGCTTCCCCCGCCTAGAGGTGCGGAGTGCAGCCGAGGCTTCCTGCTGCAGACAGCGTGGGAGGGCGGAGTGAGGGCGCACGATCTTCTGGCTTCTTTCCCAAAGCAATGGTCAGGCTGCGTTGGGTTTCGAAATCCATTGACAAAGCTGATAAAGTTCACAGTTTTCTTCTTAGACCCACTGGAGGTGTTAATGCTGTGCAGAAAAACTAGCAGACTGTCCGATGAAGGAAACGACGTGCTGGGAGAGTGCTGTTCTGTTCAGGCAGTTTGTGCGCGGCCGTCCCATGGCCGGTGGGGGAGGGGTAAGGGCCTCCGGGCTCTCTGCGCTCCGAGGGCCTGGAAAATGCAGCTGTCCAAGAGGCCACGGTTACATGGCCTAAAGGGAAAGGACAAAAACCTCCCCGCAGCTTCTCTCGCTCTGTTTAATCCTTCTCTCAATGTATATTGATTTCCCCCCAGCCCCCAGACAGCCATTTATTCATCCAGCAAACATTTAGTGAGCAGTTTCAGAACGCCCCACACTGGGGAGGCAGCAGCAGACTGGCGGGGTTCCATTCTCTAAGCCGCCCTTCCAGGGGCCCCGACGGTGCTGCGGCCCGGTGCTGGGAGGACACGTCCGACCCAGGCTCGGCCTCCCCGAGTTCCCCAGGGGAACAGGAGGTCAGCGCGCAGGATGCGCTGGGCAAGATTGCGCAGTAAGTGGGGGTCTGTAACAAGCCCTGGGGGGACTCGCAGCTCGCCCAGCCCAAGGGCATCCTGAGGTGTGCTGTCCCCAAAGATCAATATTCCAAACAGGAAAGAGGTGGGGGACTTTTCAAAAGGAAGGGCTGCACAGGTGAGCTCGCGGAGGCCGTGCGGCCTCTCGGGTGCTTCCTGCGTGCGGAGTGGATTAGTGGTGACAGACAGGCGGCCGAGGCCACGATGCCCTGCCAAATCCCATTGCTGGGGGGCAGGTTAGCGCCTCAGTTTGCCATGGAAGGCACCAGGGATGCGAGCTCTCTGGTCAGCTGGGAAGAGCCAGGGCAGTGATCACAGGGAGCCTGGCGGGGACAGTCATTTGGGAGGTGAGAGGATGAACGCGCTGCCCGCCAGGACTCATTTACATCTCTTCTCAGTCTGTTTTATGTTACTTTTTAAAGCATTTTTTGGCTTGACCTGAGACTTTATTTGGTGGGGAGAGGATGCGCCAGGATTTTTCGCTTCTTTTTTTTTTTTTAAATGATTTCAGGTTCTTCACAAAGCAATGGCAACAACTCATACCTGCCAAAAGTATTTTGCAAATGCTTTGTGGATGGATTAGAAATCATGGGGGTGGGGGCAGTAGAGCAGTTAGTCCTTACTTGTGGTTTTTCTTTCCACAGTTTTAGTTACTTGCAGTCCACCATAGTCCAAAGAATGCATTCACCGAAAAATTTCAAAGGCAAGCAATTCCCAAGCTTTCAGCTATATAGCATTCAGGGTAGAGTAATAAAATCCTGTACTGTTCCCCTCCATCCTGCCTGGGACTGAATCATCTCTTTGTCCAGCACATCCACACTGGATACACTGCCCACTGCTATTCACGGAGTAGCCATCCAAGTTATCAGATGAATGGTCACAGAACCACAGTGCTTGTGTTCCCATAACTCCTATTATTTCATCATGGCCCCCAAACACAAGAGCAATGATGCTGGCATATTGTCATAATGGCTAAATTTTAATTTTAGCTATGGTTGTTAATCTCTTACATTGCCTAGTTTCTAAATTAAACTTTATCATATGTATGCATACATAAGAAAAAACATAGTACATATAAAGTCTGGAACTATCTACAGTTTTAGATGTCCACTGGGGGTCCGAAATGTATCCCATAATGATAAAGGAAGAATCCTATTTCTAAACTGACATTTACTAAGCATGCATGTACCATGTGCCCAGCATGGCGGCTGCCTACACCGTGGACAAAATAGACAGCAATCCTTGCTCTGTGATTTGTGCCCAAGGGCTCACATCCACTGAGGGCCTCATCTGTGTCTCTGGTTAATCACAGGCTAGGAAAGGGTGATGAGAGATAACTATGACACTAATAATACTAATAAAATTGAGTATGAAAATGATGTTTCTAAGTCAAAAAACAGGCGGGTATTGAGCATTTCATGACTGCTCTCAAAGCCACCACATGGAGCACCTTCACATGGCTAAAACCCAGGGAGTCTCCAGTGCAGGGGACGAAAGGCCAGGTGGGGAAAGGGCAAAGAGACAAAAATGGCTCACTTAGGGGATGGGGACTAGAGTCTGGAGCCGGGCTGAGGTGTGGAATGGTGGCTATGAAGGAAGATGGAAGCTTACCTCAGACCAACTTCTTTTCTCCAGCTTGGTGGCAATGCATGCATTCATTCATTTATCCACTGTGCCACAAGCTAGACTTGAGCAAGTCCTCTGTGTCAGGTCCTGCTGTAGGGACTCATGAAAAGGTTTCCAAGCCCCTATCACTTGGAAAGAATACAGCTCATTTGGCATCACACAGATGGAAAAGGCTCCTGTCCCCTGGGTGAGCCTGCAGCTGCTCCTGGACACCAGTGCCTAGTGGACAACCTACTTGTACAGAATTCATTCCTGCATCCTGCAATGCTCTGGGTTAAGTAAGAGTGGCTATTGACATGAGGCTTTCCATGGACAACTGAGAACTGCTCAAGAATGTATTCATCATTATTTTGTCCAAGACTATCTACAAGACAGTGGGGTTAAACAGTTCCCGAGGTGTTTCCATTAGTTTGTGCTTCAAAGGAGTCACTCCTGAGGCCTTTCAAGGTATCGTCTGCCTGTTCAAGGTATGTCAGCGGTACATCCAGGAAGTTGGGGCTGGGTCTCAGCATAGCTATTGGACAAGTCTAGTTGGCCCTGTACTCAGGTTGGGTGTCCAGTGATCCAACAAGATAAAATGACATTTTAAACAAACTGGTATTTATACTCATGAAGGAATAATGTATCCTCTGCTACAGTTTTGTTTTTAGCTGTTTTATATTTGTTTTGTAAGACAAGCATGTAGTGCCATTTAAAACATATCTAGGCTCGGCACCTGTGGCTCAACGAGCTAAGGCGCCAGCCACGTACACCTGAGCTGGTGGGTTCAAATCCAGCCCGGGCCCACCAAACAACAATGATGGCTGCAACCAAAAAATGGCCGGGCGTTGTGGCGGGCGCCTGTAGTCCCAGCTACTTGGGAGGCAGAGGCAGGAGACTCGCTTGAGCCCAGGAATTGGAGGTTGCTGTGAGCTGCAATTGCCACAGCACTCTATCCAGGCTGACAGCTTGAGGCTCTGTCTCAAAATAAAATAAAATAAAATAAAAAAATAAAACATATCTAAATTTATTGATAATCAGAGAATAACAATCTTCTTTCCTTAAAACATTTCTTTTTATGTGGAAGTGCAATCATGCATACCTCAGAGATACTGAGGGTTCAGTTCCAGACCCCCTACAATAAAGTAGCAATGGCAAAGGAGCAGCGGGTCACACAGATGTTGTTAAAATTGCTGTGCACGTAAAGGTTCGGTTTATTTACTTTACATTGTAGTCTATTAAGTGCATGGTAGCACTATGTCTAAAAAAATAAATATACCTTAACTGAAAAATGCCTTTACTGCTAAAAAATGCTAAGGATCATCTGAGCTCTCATCAACTCGTAATTTTTTGCTGCTGGAGGGTCTTGCCATGATGTTGAGGGCCTTACTCTAGATTTAGGCTATGGCTTAAAAGGAATGTTGTGGCTGGTTTGATCTTCTATCCAGACCACTCAAACCTTCTCCATATCAGCAATAAGGCTGTTCACTTTCTTATCACTCCTGTATTCACTGGAGTAGCAGTTTTAATTTTCTTCAAGAATTTTTCCTTTGTGTTCACACCTTGGCTGCCTATCTGACACAGGAGGCCTGGCTTTTGACCCACCACACTTCTGACATGCCTTCCTCACTAGGGGTAATCCCTTCCAGTTTTTGATTTAAAGTGAGAGATATGTGGCTCTTCCTTTCACTTGAACACCTAGAAACCATTTCAGGGTTCTTAATTAGCCCAGTTTTAATATTCTTATGTCTCGGGGAATAGGGGGGCCTGAGGAACAGACATGACATGGGGGAATGGAGGTTGGTGGAGCAATCAGAACATAGCCTTTAAAAATTAAGTTTGCTGACTTATGTGGGTGCAGTTGGTGGTACCTCAAGATAATTAAAATAATAACATTGGCGATCAATGATCACAGATTACCACGATAGATGTAATAATGATGAAAGATTGTGAATCATTTAGAAAATTACCAAAATGTGACAAAGAGATACTGCAGTGAGTACGTCCTGTTGGAAAACAGAGTCAACAGACATGGCGCCATTAGGCTTGCTACAAATGTTCAGAGTGTAGAAATTCCCTATAATTTCTGGATACAAGTCTCTCATCAAAATGACATTTATAAATATGCTGTTATTCTGTGTGTTGTCTTTTTGCTGTCAGAAATTTTATGTTTTGCTTGTTTTGATCAGAGTTTCTGTCATTTGCAGTGCGTTATTTTTTTGGATGAAGTCTACTTTATTTTGTTTACTTATTTATTCTTATACTTTTTTTCACTTTTGTCATTTCTAAGAACCCATTGCCTAATCTGAGGTCATCAATATTTACTCCTGTATTTTCTTCCATGAACTATAGCTCTGCTTAGCTCCTTACCTTTAGGTCTAAGATCCATTTTTGTACAGCATGAAGGAGGGTATGATATCTTTCATGTAGATAATAAGCAGTCCCAGTATCATTTATTGAGAAGACCATTTTCCCCATGGAATTGTGTTGTACCCTTGTCCAAGATCATTGACTGTAAAGGAAGAGTTTATGTCTGGGTTTTCAATACCATCTACTGATCCACATGCCTAACCTATCCCAGTATCATACTGTCTTGATTGTTGTAGCTTTGCAGCAAGTTTTGAAATTGAGAAGTGTACATTTTCCAGCTTTGTTCTTATTTTTTGATACTGCTGTGACTATTTTGGCGTCTTCCATTTCTATCTTAAGTTTAGCTTGTCTGGCTCTGCAAAAACTCAGATGGGATCCTATTAAACATTGTATTTTATCTATAAATAACTTTGGAAAGTAGTTCCCTCTTAACAACTTAAGTCTTCTGATACATAAATGTGATATAATTCCATCATTTTGATGTTTAACTTTTTCCACATTCTGTTTGTTGGGGGGCTTAAGACAGCTACACACAAACCCTTTCTCCTCCCTGTCCTCCTCCTTTCCTCCTAAGATAAAAGACACGAATGATCTGGCTAGCTCCACCTCCCAGAAGTTTGTACCAAAAGACCCTCACATTCCAGGCCAACTGTGAAATTTCCCAACCCCCTACAGTCTCATATAAAAGGGGTCTCTAACTACTCCCAGGCACAGATGCCATCTTTGCACTTCTCAGGTGGGTCACCCTCCCCTTTCCATAAACCTGGCCTGAACATCTCTACATGCTCCTCTCTGGGTGTCATAGTTTACACCTTTCACTGTTGATTAATTGTTTTGGCAATTACCTTCTTTGGACTTAAATTACAACTTTGTCTTGGCTGATCCCTGAATTTCACTTGTGTTCTTCATCCTTAGTTGGTGTCTGCTGCTTGCTGCATGGTCCATGTGTGAGCTAGAGGTTTTGTCAGCCTACACACAGAACAGGAGTCTCCATTCTCAGTCTCTTTTTCATATTTTCCTCCTTACTTTCCAGCAACTATGGCTGTTCTGAGCTGTGTCTTCTCATTCCTATACCAGACATTTTGTGTTTTGCTTGTTTTGATCAGAGTTTTTATCTGCCAAACATGGCATTGGCTTCAGTTTCCTTTTGGACTGCAAGTCACAAATATGGCTTAATTGGTCTGTGTTGTTCCATTTTCCTAAATGCCAACTTTCTCCCATATTAGCCTGCTCATGCTCACTCTCAAGGTATGTAGATAATTTCTTGTGGTCATCAGTGATGTTTTGGTTCCAGTAGGAACTACCCAGCTATCCAGAAGTGGATGATCAGCCCTCTCATCCTGCATCGGTGGGTCCTGAGTCCATAGATTTATCAACCAAAGATCAAAGAGATTCAAATAAATAAATGAACAACAAAAAAACCCTATAAAAATACAGGAAGAGGTAAGATGGCCGACTGGAGCCAGCTTTCAACAGAGGCTCTGTCCAGAGGGAGAGATAATGGGCAGAATGAACTCAGTGAAGCTGAAGGTTTGTAGCTGAGCTAAGAAAGAAGAAGATTGATGGGTGCACATCATCCCTGCTGAAGCAAACTGTGACTCCAAGGAAACAAACTCCAGGTACAAAACCTATTGCCAAGAGCATGAGAGACCCTCTCCACCAATAGAGTAGCTCACTGTGTGCTCTCTACAAGCAAGCAGTGTTCAGAAGACCTATTATTTTACCCCACAGGAGAGAGCTGCTGAACACCAGGACTCCTTCTCCAGAGAGATCCCACCTGTGAGCCTAGGCATTCTCCTTCCTGAAAAAAAATTGAACAAATATTTTCCCTGCAATTTTAAACTCCCAGGCCACCCATCTCCCTCACATGGCAGTCTGAGAGTACCATGCAGAGTACAGAGTGTTTGGCAATTCCTTGAGAGGTCTGGGCATTGTGTGGGCCCCCGTACAAATGTGCTAAAACAGTGACTCAAGTGGAATTTGGGGGACACACGGAGAGAGAGACAAGTGGGAGAGGGCAAAGCATGGTGCATGTGATAGTGGCAGGGCTCACTCATCAGGTCAGATTTGGAGAAACACTTTTCTAGAGGGAGCCAGGCCTCAACTGCACAGGGGGTTCTCTCTGCAGTGGTAGAGTGAGGCTGGAGCAGAGACACAGACTCTGTGGGAGAGAAATAAATCCCAGGACAGTAACCCTTAGCAGACAGTGGTGCTCATTGAGACAGATTATGGTGGAGTACTCCCTAGATTCTGTTGTGGCAGGGGGAGGATGCATTGACTACCCTTTGACTCTGACAGGCACATAACCCTGGCACCTTTGCTCAGTAGAGGCAACCACGCCACAGTCCCATGGGGTTACAGGTGGTGGGGCGTGGCTGAGGTGTGAGGCGAAGAAGGCACCAACACCCCTGGACTGATTCTTTGGCTGGACAGGCCTTCCTGACTCTATTGAGCACTGGAGGGAGCCACACACCAACCTCTCCAGTTCTTGGGATGGAGCTTCCTGTGGATCCCTGCTGTCAGGTTGCTGGAGACCTTTTAAACTCTCCCAGTTGAGCACTGATTGTGCTGCCTGGGACAATCCTTGACCAGGGCTGGCCAACCAGGGACCCTCCAAGGTTGAGCCATGGTTGTGTTGTAATGGGAGGGGCTGATTCTCCTCTTCCAATTGTCACTGGTGGGAGGTGGGGTGCCCCAGTTGCTTTTATCTCTCCCCAGATGAGATTTCAGCCTAAATCTGCAACTCATTAGGATTAGATAGAGGCTGGCTGAATATAAGACAGAGCCAATTAGCCCTATCACACCAATCATGTCCTCAGTGTCTCTCAGTGTAGGTCTGAAAGGCAACTTTGTAAAACTATTTGGGGAAAGCCTCAATCACCAGGCCCAGCTCTTTGGTAAATGTCTGGTTAACTACAATTAACCTGAAGTCCTCAATCTAATCTCACCCTACCAGTTTTAGTAGCCAAACTGTGGAAAATAATCATGGGGTGAAACCAGT
This sequence comes from Arctocebus calabarensis, assembly GCA_963573935.1. Lineage (NCBI taxonomy): Eukaryota > Metazoa > Chordata > Mammalia > Primates > Lorisidae > Arctocebus > Arctocebus calabarensis. Next base: position 4,220 of record CAUYON010205061.1, on the reverse strand, counting down.
GGAAGAATTTTGGAAACAAAAATAATCAGAGTAGATCAACTTTCTCCAAGGAATGACAAAGAAGGTATGTCAGAAAATGCCATTCATAAAAAATGGATGAAATGTTAGAAATGGAATTTAGAATATGGATCGCAAATAAAATGAATAGAATGGTAGAAAAGATGGAAATAGAAATCCAAAATGTTGGGCTAATGTTGTCTGAAGAAATCAATGAATTCAGAGACAAGGATATTGACACCAAGGATATTGACAGAATGAGAAAAGATAGCAGAGCTCAAGGAAATGAAAAAGCTATGCAAGGAGCTCTGAAATACAGTAGAATCTCTCAGTAATAGAGTTGAGCAGGCAGAAGAAAAGATCTCTGAAATTGAAGACAAATCTTTTGAATACTTCCAAACACTCAGAGAGGCAGAAAAATGGAGAGCAAAACCAGATCATTTCCTGAGAAAGTTGTGGGGCCACTCCAAAAGATCAAACTTTGGTCTTATAGGAATTCCTGAAGGAGAAGAGGATTATCCTAAAGGCACAGATGCTCTGTGAATTCCCAAGCATTGCACGAGATGAAGAAATTCAGATGGTAGACAGTTTCAGAAGGATCTCCTAGACACATTATAATTAACTTTGCCAAAGCTAATATGAAGGAGAAAATGCTGCATAATTTCTGCATAATAGTAAGAAAAGCATTACTTATAAGGGGAGGAATATTAGAATCACTGCAGATCTCTCAGATGAAATCTTTCAAGCCAGAAGGGGATGGTAATTGACCCTCAATCTCCTAAAACAAGACAACTTTCAGCCCAGGATCCTATATCCCACTAAACTGAGCTTCATTTGTGATGGAGAAATCAAATACTTTACTGACTTACACATGCTGAAGAAATTTGTCTAACTAAATCAGCTCTCCAGGATATTCTCAGACCCATCTTTCACAATGATTAGCACAATGGTCTACCACCAAAGTAAACTCACCCAGAAAGTTTTAATCGAAACCTTACTTGTACAATGGTGACAGGATTAAAAATACCCACTGGATGTTTGAAAAACATGACACTCAAAACACTACTGTGTTTATCAATTCTGTCATTTAATGTGAATGGTTTAAATTGTCCTCTTAAGAGGCATGGGTTGGCTGACTGAATACATAAACTCAGGCCAGATATCTATCTGTTCCATACAAGAGTCTCATCTTACCTTAAAGGAGAAAAAAAGACTCAGGCTGAATGGATAGACATCTATAATATAGGCAAATGGAAATCAGAAAAAAAGCAGGAGTTGAGATTTTATTTGCAGATACAATTGGTTTTAAACCAATAAAGATAAGGAAAGGATAGGCACTGCATCTTGGTCAAAGGAAACACTCAACGTGAAGAAATTTCGATAATTAACATTTATTCACCCTATCAGAATGCTCTTCAGTTTATAAAGCAAACCCTGACAGATATGAACAATTTGATATCTCCCTGAACTTTGATAGTTGGTATTTTAACACCCCTTTAGTAGTTTTGGATAGGTCCTCCAAGAAGAAAATAAATAAATAATGGACTTAAACTTGATTCTAGAACAAATAGGCTTAACAAACCTCTACATAACATTTCATCCTAATAAAACTGAATATACATTCTTCTCATCAGCCCTTGGATCGTCCTAACACTGATCATATCTTAGGACACAAGTCTAACTTCAGCAAATTTAAAAGAATATAAATTATTCCTTGTGTCTTTCTGGACAACCATGGAATAAAAGTTCAACTAACAGCAAAAGAACATACTCAAAGTCATGGAAACGAAATAACCTTAGGTTGAATGATAGCTGGGTCAAAGATGAGATAAAGAAGGAATCCACCAAATTTTTGGAACAAGATGATACTGATGACACAAATTATCAAAACCTGTGGGATACTGCAAAGGCAGACCTAAGAGGGGAAATTATAGCATTAAAAGCCTTCATCACGACAACAGAAAGAGGAAGTCAACAACTTAGTGGGGCATCTCAAGCAACTGGAACATTTCAACTCCAAACCTAGCAGAAGTAAAGAAATAACCAAAATTAGAGCAGAAATAAATGAAATTGAAAACAAAAGAATCATTCAGAAGATAAAACAAAAAGTTGGCTTTTTGAAAAGATTAACAAAATTAATAAAGTTTTGGCTAACATAACCAGAAACAAAAAAGTAAAATTTCTAATATCATCAATCAGAAACACTAAAGGAGAAATAACAACAGACAACTCAGAAAGTCAAAAAAATCTTCAATGATTAGTAGAAAAAACTCTATTCTCAGAAATATGAAAATTTGGAGGAAATGGACCAATACTTACAAGCACACCAACTTCCTAGACTCAGCTAGAAAGAACTAGAAATTTCAAATAGACTTATATCAAGCACTGAAATAGCATGAACTATACAAAATATACCAAAAAAAGAAAAACCCAGGACCAGAGGGCTTCACATCAAAATTCTACCAACCTTTAAAGAGGAACTAGTACCTATCTTACATAATCTTTTCTGAAACGGAAAAAGAAGGAATACTTCCTGACATATTTTATGAAGCAAATATCACCCTGATCCCCAAACCAGGAAAGGACCCAACAAAGAAAGAAAACTATAGACCAATATCATTAATGAATATTGATGCCAAAATATTCAATGAGATCCCAGCAAACAGAATTCAACAACACATACAAAAAATTATACACCATGATCAAGTTGGTTTCATCCCATGGTTACAAGTTTGGGTCAACACACATAAATATATAAATATAATACATCACATAAATAAAATAAAAAACAAAGACCATATGATTCTCTCAATTGATGCAGAAAAAGCCTTTGATAATATCCAGCATCCTTTCATGATCAGAACCCTTAAGAAAATAGGCTTAGATGATTCATTTCTTAAATTGATAGAGGCCATCTACAGCAAATCTATAGCTAGAAATACACAGAAATATACTTCCTCTTTTGTTCTCGCTTTCTTTTACTCCATCATATTGAATGGAGTAAAATTGAAAACATTTCCACTCAGATCTGCTGCTATTCAACATAGTAATGAATTGTTAGCCATTGCAATAGATCAGAGAAGGTGATCAAGTGTATCCAAATGGGAACAGAGGAGATCAAACTCTCGTCTTCATGGATAATATTTTATACCTAGAAACCCCAGGAACTCAACTAGAAAACTCTTAGAAGTGATCAAGGAATACAGCAGCATCTCAGGATACAAAATCGATACTTACAAAAAAGTAGCTTTTATATATACCAACAATAGTCAAGCTCAAAATATAGTCAAGAACTCTATTCCTTTTACAGTAGTGCCAAAGAAGATGAAATATTTGGGAATTTACCTAACAAAGGTCATGAAAGATCTCTATAAAGAGAATTATGAAAAAGAAATAGCTGAAGATGTTAATGAATGGGAAAACATATCATGCTCATGACTGGGAAGAATCAGCATTGTTAAAATGTCCATACTACCCAAAGCAATCTATAGATTTAATGTAATCCCTATTAAAGCACCATTGTCATACTTTAAAGATCTTGAAAACATAGTACTTCATTTCATATGGCATCAGAAAAAAAACCTCAAATAGCCAATACATTACTCAGAGATAAAAACAAATCTGGAGGCATCACATTACCAGACTTCAGGCTAAACTATAAATCTATAATGATCAAAACAGCATGGTACTGGCACAAAAAATAGATTTATGGAAGACAATAAAGAACCAAGAGATGAACCCAGCCACTTATCATCATTTGGTCTATGATAAGCCTATCAAAAGCATTCACTGGGGGAAAGATTCCCTATTTAACTGCTTAACTAGCAAGACACAGTCAGCTGTTTCATCTTGTCTTGTTTTCTGTGGTTGGTTTTTTAGGTTAAACTTACTAACCTAAAATCTACCTATCGATTAACTTAAAATTAACTAATTAGGGACCTTACTTATTTTGTCATATACTGTAACGTAGTCATGGAGGTGATATCTCATCACATTCATACATTTTCTGCATAGTGAGACAAGGTTATACAGGTCAGGAGTACAGGGAGTTGAGAATGTTAGGAAGCCTTCTCTGTATTCTGTTTTCTTTTTTTTTTTTTTTTTATAATTTTATTGAATCATAATTCTGTACATTGGTGCAATCATAGGGCATGATTCATATACATTCAGAAATGTTTTCATCGTACTGTTACAGATAGCCTTCATGGCATTTTCTTGATCAC
>CAUYON010205056.1:0-40760 GCA_963573935.1 Arctocebus calabarensis | reverse complement strand
TTCTCTTGAGGAAGGCTTGCAGTGCTATAAATTTCCCTCTTAGGACTGCCTTTGCAGTATCCCAGAGGTTCTGATAATTTGTGTCTTCATTGTCATTTTGTTCCAAAAATTTGGTAATTTCCTTCTTGATCTTGTCTATGACTCAGCTATCCTTCAGCATAAGGTTATTTAGCTTCCATGTTTTTGTATGAGTATGCAGATTCCTGTTGTTATTGAGTTCAACTTTTATTCCATGATGGTCAAAGAAGATGCAAGGAATAATTTCTATTCTCTTAAATTTGCTGAGGTTAGACTTGTGACATAAGATGTGATCAATTTTTGAGTATGTTCCATGGGGTGCTGAGAATAACGCCTATTCAATTTTATTAGGATGAAATGTTCTGTAGATGTCTATTAAATCCTGTTGTTGAATGATTAAGTTTAAATCTAAAACATCTTTATTTAGCTTCTTTTTGAGGATCTATCCAACATTGCTAAAGGAGTATTAACATTTCCACTACTATGGAGCTGGAGGTAATCACATTACTCATGTCTATTAGAGTTTTTCTTATAAATTGAGGCACAGTCTGGTTGGGCACATAAATATTAATAATTAAAATTTCATCATATTGAGTGGTACCTTTAACAAATATGAAATATCCATCTTTATCTTTCTTTACTTTGGTAGGTTTAAAGCCTATTGTATCTGCAAATAGGATTGCGACACCTGCTTTTTACTGTTTTCCCATAGCCTGGAATATAGATGACCATCCCTTCACCTTGAGTCTAAATTTATCTTTTAAGCTAACGTGAGATTCTTGTATGCAGCAGATATCTGGCCTGAGATTTTGTATCCAGTCAGCCAACCTATGCCCCTTTAGAGGACAATTTAAACCATTCACATTAATTGAAATAAATGATAAATCTTTAGAAAGTCCAGTGGACATTTTTAATCCTTTCATCACTGTGGAAGATGAAATTTAATAATAGTTTCTGGGTGAGTTTACTTTTGTGGTGGAGGTTTGCGCTGGTCATTGTGGAGGATAGGTCTGAGAATATCCTGGAGAACTGGCTTAATTATAGCAAATTTCTTCAGCACGTGGATGTCGTTGGAGTATTTAATTTCTCCATCATAAATGAAACTCAGTTTAGCTGGATACAAGATCCTGAGTTGAAAGTTCTTTTGTTTTAGGAGATTAAAAGTTGATGACCATTCTCTTCTACCTAACTTGAAAGGTTTGATCAGAGAGATCTGCAGTTATTTTAATATTCTTTCCCTTGTAGGTAATGGATTTCTTACATCTGGCTGCTTTCAGAATTTTCTCCTTCATATTAACTTTCATGAACTTAATTATGATGTGCCTGGTGGATGTCTTATTTGGGTTGGGTTGTGCTGGGGTTCTGAAACTGTCTGATATCTGAATTTCAGAATCTCCTGGCATGTCTGGAAAGTTCTCTTTCATAATTTCATAAAGAAGAGACTCTGTGCCTTGTGACGCCACTTCATCATTTTCAGGTATCCCTAAAAGACGAATATTGGTTTTCTTCACGTTATCCCAGAGCTATCTGAGAGAATGATGTGTTTTTTCCTTCCATTTCTCTTCTTTGGAAGTTTTGGAGCATTTGAAAGCTTTGTCTTCCATGTCAGAAATCCATTCTTCTGTTTGCTCCATTCTGTTACTGAGGGAGTCTACTGTATTTCTCAGATCTTTGAGAGCTACAACTTCTTGTCTCAATGTGTCAAAATCTTTGGTCATTTTATCTTTGAATTCGTTTGAGACATCTTTTGGATTATTGCTTGAAATTCTAATTCCATCTTTTCCTCCACTGTGCTGATCTTAGTTGCTATCCAGACTCTGAATTCAACTTCTGACATCTCAGCCATTTGCTTACGCAAGGGTTCTTATGCTGTATCTACCTTGTCGTTCCTTGGGGGAGTTGATCTACTCTGATTATTCATATTGCCAGAGTTTTTCTGTTGATTCCGCCTCATGATTATTTTTCACTGTTGCCTATGACCGTCCTCAGTGTTGGGGAAGTATCTCTCCCAGATCAGACCCTGGCAGAATCACCCTGTTGTTCCTGGATCTTTGTGGGGAGTGACCCTGTGTCTCTAATGATTTCTCAAACCCCGCAGAGTGGAGAGCTTAAATCCTCCTCAGCCAGCTTAGAAGACACTTTAAGTTGCTAACTTGGGCTAAGGAGAAGCTTTCCCAGGAAAGCACTTGTGGCTGGGATTACTCCTTAAGTGGCTATCTACTTACCCAGTGTGCCAAAACTGGTCTCATCTTATGCCCCTGAGGGCTAAGGTTGTAAGGAGTCTCAGTCCCTGCCTTTAGGCTGCTCAGTCATTTGATTATTCACTCCTGCCCGATATTTGTTCTGCAACCCTGAGAGTGGAGCTTGCCGGGACAGTTCTCCCACAATGGCTCCACACAGCCCACCACCAAACACTGGTAGCTCCATCTGTCTCAGTGGCTGAGTCTGGGGTCCCAGATAACACTCATAGACCTCTGCACTCTTGCCCAGGTTCTCCCAAGGCAGTTCAACTGAGAGCCAAGTCCAAAAGAAACCCAAACAGCTCACAGGCAAGGCCTTTTCAGCCTGCAGTCCCACTGTTGCCTCACCCACAGCTGCCGACAAGATTAGACCAAATGAACACACGCAACCACTTGCCCAATCTCTGCCACTTTTGCCTTCCTCAAGGTGTCCAGAAGTCTCACGCTGTCTCCCTGTGTCCCCAAAGGGAAGTTTCTGGGCAGATCCCGCCTGCCAGAGATGCCTGAAGTCCTCTCTCCCCAGTTTCACTGTGCCCAGTTGCAAGGAAGTTGTTACTTGGCCACCATCTTGTTCCACCCTCTTTTTTGTTTTTTGAGGCAGATTCTCACTATGTTGCCCCTGGTAGAGTGTTGTGGCATCACAGCTCACAGCAACCTCAAGCTTTTGGGTTTAAGTGATTCTCTTGCCTCAGCCTCCCAAGTAGCTGGGACTACAAGTGCCCACCACAACTCCTGGCAATTTTTTGGTTGTAGCTGTCATTGTTGTTTTAGCTGGTCTGGGCAAGGTTTGAACCCACCAGGCTTGGTGTATGTGGCTGGTGCCATAACTGTGCTACTGAGGCGCTGAGCCTCGGTATTCAGTTTTATCACACCTTTCCCCAGTAGTCACTCTTCCTTTCCTGATCCTGTGGCTGCAGAGCTCACCAGAGAAACTTAATCGTTTGCTAAGCAAGTGATTTTTTTTTCTTGCAGTTTTAGGCCAGGGCCATGTTTGAACCCGCCACCTCCAGCATACGGGGCCGACGCCCTACTCCTTTGAGCCACAGGTGATTTTGTTTCCACTCACTCATATACTCTGGGCTCCCAATGAACTCTAAGGAGGTTAAATATCTCAAAGAAATTAAATACCTAAGCTTAAAACAAATGGGAAGTGCACTTTTGGTTTTTTTGTTTTTTTTTTTTTAAGTCAAACCAACTGGTAGCACCTGTCCTCAAGCATAAGAGTGACAAAAGAGGAGGCAACCATGGCCCATTTCCTTGGTCCCACCGAGAAGCATCTTTCTGAAAAACTGAGCTCAGCTGTGAACAGCCTGGGGTTGGGCCGCTCTCCACCACATCACAGGCGGTTGAGAACAGGATGTTATGAGTACAGCGTGAACCTCGAAGCTGGCGTCAAAACCATATTTCCCAGGCAAGTGTTTACTTTTTCTTCCATCTTCAAGAGAACTCCACTGTCCTACAAAGTGTAAGCAAACCCTACCTGAGAGAGGAGGAATGCAGAATGGACAAACCTTTTGATTTTCCTTTTATTGATGGAAATTTATTGATCTGGGTTTATAACAACATACCTCCAGCAGCCTTGTCGCTCTTTCCTGATTCCTAAAGGACCCAGGCTTTATCTCCACCTCTGCTTATTGGTAGCCGAGGTGAGCCCCAGAGCAGGGGCGGGGTGTGCACTAGATAAGCTGGAAGTGTCACTAGACTATGTGCTGAAAGCACAGAGGTCCCTGGGACGCTTCTGATAAGCATTGTCTGCTGCTGAAAGCAACACAGAGTAATGAAAAGAGGCCCTGCCGGGGAAACAGAAGGCAAAGAGCATTAACTCCTAAAGTGGCCATGTTCAGCAAATTTTCGTTAATGTCAGGGCATCCCTTTGTAAACTGATGTCAGAAATGAGTGCATGAGGTATACAATCCACCATGGTCACACCTAACGTCCATCACGTGTCACTGCTTAGCCATTGCACATTGGCTAAACATGGAGTTTTAGAATTAGAAATATTTGGGTTTGAGTCTAGATCTACCATCCCTTGGCAAGTGATCTTATGAAAGTTCCTTAATCTTTCTGAACCTATTTCCTTTCTTAAAAAGAAAGGTGAATGTTACTTTCTTTGCATTATTATTATTATTGCTTAATATTTTGATGCAGCAATCGTCTGATTTCTTTTCTGAATGTATTTATCTTCGTTCATTCTTCACAAGGTTTTTGTTTCTAGTCCTTATCTTAAACATTGTTATTGTTATTAAATTTTAAGCCTTTTTATTTCTGTGAAGGCAAAAAGTGGAAACCTAATAAACACATGTATATGTAAAAAAATTTAAAAAATTAAAAAAAGAAATGTTGGTAGCTGGCACAGAGGCTCACACTTATGAACCTGACACCCTGGGTAAGGCCAAGGTAAGAGGATTGCTTGAGCTCAAGAGTTCAAGAACGACACCCCATTTCCACTAAAAATAGAAAAAATTAGGCAGGCACAGTTACATGGGCCTGTATTTCCAGCTACTCAGGAGGTCAAGACAGAAGGGTAGCCTGAGCCCAGGATTGAGATTCCAGTGAGCTGTGATGATGCCACAACACTCTAGCCAGGGCAGCAGAGTGAGACTGTGTTGCAAAACCAAACAAAAGTGTCATGAGAATTAAATAAGAGAATGCCATAAATGATCTGTCAGTTAAGAAGTGCTTAATAAGTGTTATTATTACTAAATCAGTGTATTAATCAGGACTCAATTGGTTGTAGGTAAAATATCCAATTCAAAATGGCTTTTTGAAAAATGGAAATTCTTGCCATGTGTAATTGAAACTTTAGTGACAAGTTTGTTTTAAAACTATAGGACCTGATTGTCATGTCCCGGGGATTCAGTGGACCCCCGGGACATGACGATCAAACCCCCCACTCCATTCCCTGTCTTCTTTGTCTGTGGCTCTACTTTACTCTTTGGCCATCATTCTCTGCAGGCTTTTTCCAGAACAATTCTGGGCCTCTGTTCTCCCAGCTGAGAAACCTTGGCTCCATCTCATTAACGGGTTCATATGCCCATCGCTACATCAATCACTGTGGCAGAAAGATGGAGAGAGGCTTCACTCGACCAAGTGGGAGTCACTAAAGCCACAGCAGTGCAGAAGAGGGGAGGGAGTTCCCCAAGGAAGAGGAGGGTCCTCTGTGACTCTGTACGGGGCCCTGAATGCTGATAGAGATGCTCCAGTTATCTTCACTTTCCTGAAGAGACTTCGCAGGAAACAGAAGAAATGCAAACATCACCTTTAAATTGAGAGAGGTCGGCAAAGATAGAACAACTTCTCTCAGACTCATCCTAAGGTGAGAAAAATAGGGATGTCAGACCCAAAACCCTTCAAGACATTTAGTTGCCACAAGTGCTCCCAAAAGAGATTCCAGCAATAGAAATACTGTTCTCAATGTCAAGTTGAAGGTCACAGGTAGGCTGGCTTTTCCTGGTCGCCACATATGGTTTGGTCACATATGGATTTATTCTGATTCATTCGGAATTATTTTCACATGTTTCATCTGTATTTCCTGTTGACAATAACTCCATCAGACTATCCATGTTTTATTCAGCTCCAATTACATCTCATTCAGAAATAGTGCTCCTTCATCCTCAGAGTTGCTTCTTCCCAGTATTTTATCAAAAAGGGGGCTAAAAATGTCCACAGGTGTCCTAACACACCTGCCAAAACAGATTACAGCTCTTAAAAAATTAAAATAAACTGTGCAATATGTTCCCCCTTATAAAAGCAATTTATGTTTAGTTGTAGAGAAGATAAAAATAAACAAAAAAAGGGGGGGAAAGGGGAAGGAGAGAGGGAGAACAAGAAAACAAAGGGAGAAAAGAAGAGAAGAAAGGAAGGAAGAAGAGAAAGAGAGAGGAAGGGAACAGGGAAGGAAGCCTTGCAGAGAAACCTTATCACTCCCCAGAGAAGCCATTGCTAGCATCTTCTTATTCAGCCCTTCAAGACCTTTTGAAGGCCAATTTAAAAAAATTTTTAAATTTGGTTTTATTGAAAAACATAGGATTATGCTTTTAGTTGTATGTTGTTGTTGTTGTTGTTTTTGAGACATAGTCTTACTTTGTCACCCTGAACAGAGTACCATGAAGTCATAGTTCACGGCAACCTCAAACTCTTTGGCTCAAGCCATCCTCTTGCCTCAGTCTCCCAAGCAGCTGAGACTACAGGCACCCACCACAACACCAGGCTAGTTTTTCCCTATTTTATAAAGAGAGAGGTCTGTCTCTTGCTCAGGCTGTCTCAAACTCCTGAGTTCAAGGGAGCCACCTGCCTCGGGCTCCTAGAGTTCTAGGATAGATGTGTGCCACTGCACCCAGCAGGATTATACTCTTCTATAACCTATTCATTCTACTGATCCCTACATCTGAATCACCAATTATTTCTAATAAATTCATTATACTAAGGGTTCCTAACCTTTGAGCAATAGACAAGTTTTGTTGAAGTCTTGTGATAGTACATGACAACAGTGACCAAATGGACGTTAGTTATCTCCTGGCTTATACCTTGTACTAGGCTTTCCAAATGTATCTACAATCTAAACTTTAAAAAGAGCACTTACACCTCATTTTACTAATGAATGGTAGAAATAGATGTAGAAGGGAGAGAGACACCCCCAAACAGGGAGAAAACACCATTTATTTAATCAAATTCTTTTTTTAGACATTCAAGCCCTTTTCAGTCTTGAGCTATTACAAATAATATGCAGTGAACTTAACTGTTGGTTTAAATCTTCGCCACATAACTATTTCCCCATGATACTGGGAGAAATGACGTTGCTGGGAATGTTTAAAGTCCAGTGTAACACCGATTGACAATGTGTCACAGCTCCTAACAGGTTGCATTTGATGTCAGAATTCTCCTTTCAACCAGCGCAGTGTGATGAGAGAGCCCGTCCTCCTGCTCAGCATTTCCTGTGTCTGTTTGGGTTTATGACTGATGGGAAGTCCTGCCTGCCACATTTTTGGAGGACACACAGGCAAGCCCAGGCAAAGCCGAACAGCACGGGGCATGTTGGTCACACACCGAGCTTCTGGCACTTCCCTTGGGGAAAACAGAATGATTCTGAGAGTGGGGTCACTGCAGAGGGGAAACTCACACAGATGAAAGCCACAGGTCTCACCACAGCAGTTTCAATAGGGGGGAGAAGAGAGCGAGGCTTGGGTATGTGAGGAGGTGACATGAAATAAAGGGTTCCACTGAGTTTTGCTTGTGTGTACAAAAAGTTTAAACCAGTCTTCTAAGATATTGGTTTTGGAAGTAACTGTTCTCTCATTTCAGATATTTTCATTCAGGGTTTTATTGAGGAATTTACTAGAATGGTTTTAGTGGCCCCAAAATAAATACTGCTTGGTCCTGCGTACATTAATAAAAGCTTATCTGGTCTGGGAGATCTAGAACAATCTGGATCATAAACAGAAGACAACAAAATCAGAGTGTGCTAACCTCCAGTTCTGCAGAGACCAACACCTTTGTGAAGGCTTGCACTGTTTACAAACTGTACGTGAAGAGCCGTCAGCAACAAAGTCCCTTCACAGCAAAACAACAAAACAAGTCATTATTGGTAATTTATACTTTGAAGGTGAGCATATAAGAATATGTCTATTTATTTATTTATTTATTTATTAAGGCAGAGTCTCACTCTGTTGCCCATGCTAAAGTGTTATAGCATCAGCCTTCCTCACTGCAACCTCAAACTCCTAGACTCAAGTGATCCTCCTGTCTTGGCCTCCCGAGTAGCTGGGACTACAGGCACCTGCCACAATGCCTGGCTACTTTTTCTATTTTTAGTAGAGGCCAAGTCTCACGCTTGCTCAGACTGGTCTCAAACTCCTGAGCTCAAGAGATCCTCCCACCTTGGCCTCCCAGAGTGCTGAGATCACAGGCATGAGCCACTGCCCCTGGCCAGAATTTGTGTTTATAAAGTGTGGGTACATTTAATTTGGGCTGCCAACAAGTGTTCTCATGATTTTCATTTTTCCCTTGGAGAAACTATAGGACCCATAAGCCCTTGTCAGACGTCACTTCCAAATGCATGAAACCGCAGGAATAGCCCCTCCCTTCCCTCAGATGTGATGGTTCCTTGGCAAGCACTTTTGTTAAGCCTACCTTGCCACAAAAATGTTACACCACCTCAAGGTGACACTCCCTCTAGCAAAACGTGATGCAAGGCTCTTTTGCAAAAGCCCCTCAAGTTAACACACTTTATATATTCCTCCAAGGCCTACATATGTAACTGTGCTTTCACAGGAGAAAAAGTTGAAACACAAAAGACTAAGTGGGCTCACTAAGATGGCCCCGGATCTCATCCACCCAAGAGGCATGATGGCTGACCACTTATGACGGACAAATGTTGACACTGACAATGCGACCTCATCCTTGCTCCTGTGCAGAAAAACCAGAGAAATCGTTCACTGGCCCCAGACCTCACAGTGTTATAAAGATGGTAAATTCAGTCAGAGCCTCACTAACTAGATCCAAATGAGGCCTGGCAGTGTCTTCATTAGATCCAGAAATTCTGCCTGTTTTAGCTCTGAGTCCCTTGACTTGTTCATGTCACCATAAATTGGTTGTCCAAAGTCGGAGAGGACTCTCAACAAAGTGCTTTCAGATGATGGTCATCCTGTAGGAGAGAGAAAGACAGGGTTCCATTAGGAAAAAAACAATCAAACACTGGCAAGTCCTGGCCAAGCAAACAGGCTTGCTAATGTGCTGGAAATAGACCAAAGAAAAAACTCGGTTATTTAAATGAACTAACCAAAAAGTGGCAGCAATATTAATAATTAGGAAGCCATTGTCCCAATCCCACCATGTAAATTAATATAAACTTCTCTTCTGAAGCTAAATTTCAAGTCAGTTGAGTTCCATTCCATAAATTTTATGTTCCCATTCAAAAGTGTCATCCTTTAGTTCCAAAAAATAAAACAAAAAAAAATTTAACCCCAGACAAGTCATTTTCTTCTTCTTGATTTCCACAGTGTAATCAAACTCTGTCATTTTTTCAAAGGTGGTGCCAGCCAGACAGCAAGACCAGCCATTGAGAGGAGCAGAGTCAATGGCCAGTGAGTTAATGAGACTTGAGAGGAGCCCCAAAGCCAGCTTGCCAAGGGCTTCCACCATTAAAGTCACTCCGACGAATGGGGCGTTGCATTTCCAAAATGCTCCTGTCACAAATGCTAATGTAGACCCAGCACAGTGCCCAGGCCATCATAGTCACTCAATGTTTATCAAATGAATAAAAGAATGATTGTTGCTTGTGAAGGATAATAAGCTGTGATTATACTGGTTCAATTCTATGCCAAAAATATGTAAGGATCTGGAATATATTAACTCGTTTGCTCCCTCTCTATGAACAAAGTGGTTGTGAAGTAGGTTCTCGGATCGGACCTCTGCCAACAACTCCCTGCCAGCTCTTAAAGAAATGGAACACTGGAAAGGAAAGTGTGGGATGAAGGCAATGAGCTATGAGAAAAGAAACTGGAAAGATCTTGAGATCTGGCAGAGGAAGAAGACCCCCAATAGGTTAGTTCATGTCCTTGGCAGCCAGCACTGCACGGAGGACCCCACCTTCTCCCTGGCGACGTAGAGGAAGAATTTTGCCATCTAGAGGCACCACTGATCAGTGGCTAATCACACAAGATCACGAGTTTCCTGTATGACTTAGGCAAAGGATCCAACTCCCATCAGCCTTGGATACTGTCACCCTGAAATGAGCATCATCCTAACCCCCCCTCGGGCTACTGTGAGCATTAAACAAGGTAGATGCAACACCTTAAACCCCTGTGAGACTTCTGGGCTAGCTAGGAAGCCCCCGATCAATGCTCAGTATCATTGTCATCATTCGTCTCCCCTCCATACACTATCTGTACAGGGAGACACATAGGTGGGCAATTGACCTCGCACCATCCCAACTCCACGGATCCCCAGCAGGGCAGGTGGTTAACTGGCTCCCTTCATACACACATCTGCATGAAAGAGATAGATGTGCATCTCACGTTTCCCCATCCACAGGCAACTTACCGAATCTTTCCCTACCTCAGTTGCTCAACAGGAAAATTAGATAATAATAGCATGTGTTGCATTGTACTATCAGAGAAGAGAATTATATGAGCTAATTCTCACATGGAATCTAGAATGTTGCCAAGCAGGTAACAGCATGACTATTACATCACATGCGTGTCGGGGCCAGCAGCGTGTGTTCTTTACCATTTTTCTAAAGCTGAGTATGACATCAATAAGCAGTTTTCAATTAAAAAAAGAAATCTGGAACACTCGGGTATTTACCCCAACTGGCTCTTTCCCAGTGTGGAGTACAGCTGCCGCCAGGCTCGCGTGATAGTGTTCTGGAGACTCTGTCTCCTCAGCGTCACTCTTCCCTTGCACTGGTCTGAATGATAAATCCATGCCCAAATGTGCTTCTGTGGTGAAACTGCTGTGTAATGCTGCAGTGGCAATTAAGGTCACCTAAAACAATCATCCGAAGCATGATGCTAGGGATGGTTAAAGAGGGCTAGAGATGATTTCTGAGTTAGACACCCTGAGTTCCCGTGCTGCCTCGGCAGCCGTCTAGAATCACACAACTCTGCATTCAACCTGCACTCCCTCTGCGGCCCTCGGGGGAGAGACTTATATGCCATTTATTTCCAAAGCGATAAAGTAGAAGGGCTATTTCCAACTCTGGGAAAATGCATTGGTGAGAATGAGGGCAGAGAAAACAAATGTGGGTTTTTTTCCTCTGAATTGAAAAGTCAGAATTTCCTGTGTAAGTAATATTGTGCTTTAGGTTTTGGGTTTTTTTCTCTAAGCCTACTTCGTCTAATCACTCAACTTTGGAAACCCAGAATGACTGCTCCCTACTCACTGTAAAAGACATGGGACTCACCGAAGTCTGTGAAATTCTAGGAGTAGGCAATTTATGTCCTGCCGCTCCAACTTCTACAAATAAACAATAGAGCAGCTTCTGGCGAGGCTTGGGATAGGTGTGCCTTTACTAGAGATTTGTGCATTTCTCATGTAAACTCAGCACACTCCCCAAGTTAGGGAAGAGGCAGTGCTGTGTCACAGCAGTGAGCAGAGAGATGCCTGCTCCTTGATATGCAAATGACAAGAGCAGGCATTCTGCTATGTTAGGGAACCTCATGACAGGTGTGACCAGAAGCAGGTTATTAAAGTGAAACAAGACTAGTTCATCTGTTAGAAAAGCCCCATCCGTTGCCAGTGAGTGGCAGATTTAGGGCTATTTACGTTTCAACAACCAACAATAAGTCAATATAAATATTCTTTTAAATCTAATCTCATTTTTGCAGAACAATACATGTTCAAAATCACAGGGTTACACAATAATCTGAACCAGACAGAAATAATCAAAAATCCAACATTTGGTCAGCTCTATGTTAAATCATTCAAAAGTAAAGTCTTTTAAAGCCCTGGGGTAGAGTTATGAGAAATCTCATTTTCCAACTTTAGGATTTGAGGTCCAACTGTTATAATAACAACTAGTAGCTCCACATATCAAGTATTACCATGTAATGCATTTATTATTGACTATGTGATGGAATACACTGAATGTGAGGACTTATTCAGAGAGGTGTGTTACATGCATTGCAGCATTTAATCTTCACAATGATCCCGTGAAGCAGATGCCATTATAATCTGCATTTTAATGATCAAAAATTACTGGTGATTTGGCCCAAACCAGAAACCCAGGAGATGGAAGGTCCAGCTACTTAATCCAGGATTCTGACCTGCACTGAAATGGGGCTCTTAACTACCACCCATCCAGATATATTGCCTATCTGAGCCATCCCAATACATTGCCTCAGTTATACTAAAGATTAAAAAAAAATTATGGTTCAATCTATGAGAACACTGTCAATGCTCATTTAAAAATCATTGTGAAAAACCAACACATCCGTAACAAACTCCATCATTTCTTCGCCTTTGTATCCAATAAATATTTATTGAGTAATTTGTAAGTGTGAGGTACATGCCAGAAACCTGGAGCTAGAGCAGTGACAGAGAGACATGGACCCAACTTCACTTAATCTGCAGGCCACTGAGGGAGAGGGACATTAAAAATAATTATTCATAGCTGTTGTGACAAGAATGCAGGAGGGAAAGGCCTCAATGCCAGGAAAACAGATGAAAGAAAGACCTTGCCTGGTCTGGAAAGTCGGAGAAAGCCTATCTAAGGAAATAATATTTAAGAGGCTTACAGACTAGGTAAGAGTTGGCCAGATACAAGAAAGGAGGGTTGTATTAGAAAGCTTTAATTTGTCTTCAAGTCCTAGAGAACTCAATACAAATTTGCTTAAAATGCTAAAAAGTTATTGGTAACTGACAGTGTCAGGCATAGTTTGATCAAGGCTCTGTTTCTCAGAGACCAGCTGTCCATCCAAATTAATTACTGGTGTCACTTCTTGAGTTTCGCTCATGATGGTATCTGCCAACATCTAAAGTTGTAAACAGCTTGCTTGTTTACATTCAGAGAGAGAAAGAGAGAGTCTCCTTCTTATGCTGATTAAGCAACCCCAAATCAGTCTTTCTGATCAATGGATACCTGAACAAATCACTAGAGTGGGTCCGGTCCATCCAAACGTATGGCTGCTGGGCATAGATGGGATGCATATTAAAGAGGCAGCCACAGTTTCCATGCCAAAAAGAAAAGCATTTACAAAGAATTTTAGGTGCTCAGATTAGAAGTTTATGGATCTAATTTAAGCAGTGTGGAAAACAGAAAATGAAGAGGAGAATGGCATGAAACAAATTTGCATAATCAAGCAAGGGCCGGATCATGAAGGAGGTTGAAGCCCACATTAAAAATTTTGGACATTGGCTCGGCCCCTGTGCACAGTGGTTATGGCATCAGCCGCATACACCAAAGTTGGCAGGTTGAAACTCAGCCTGGGCCAGCTAACCAACAATGAGAACTGCAACAAAAAATAGCCAGACATTGTGATGGGTGCCTGTAGTCCCAGCTACTTGGGAGTCTGAGGCAAGAGAATCACTTAAGCCCAAGAATTTGAAGTTGCTGTGAGCTGTGATGCTACAGCACTCTACTGAGGGCAACATAGTGAGACTCTGCCTCAAAAAAAAAAAAATTTGGACATTAACTTCAGGTTAATGAAGAGCTTCTGTTGCATGTCGTGATCAAACCTGTACCATATTTTACCAAATATTTATTACCAAATATGCTATATATAATGCATATTTTTGTCCAAATTTTTAAGGGAAAAATAAAGATGAGCAATATCCCTGGGTAGTATGGCTCAGGAGTGAGGGAACCTAATGAACATGCAAGAGTCTCCACACCTGCCCCCTGGACCCACCAGGCACACAGGATTTATTCTAGACAACGGCTCTCAACCTTCGTAATGCTGTAGCCCTTTAATACAGTTCCTGTGGGTCACAACCCACAGGTTGAAAACCGCTGCTCTAGGAGGATTTAGGATCCAGTGGGGGGACAGGCCAGAGCTGTTTCTGCTCGGTGCCACTATCAGGGGAGGAGGCAGTGGCAGGGCTGGCGAGGCAGGCCTCCGTCCTGCAGAGTGAAGGCTGAGGCCTAGGCCTGGTGGTGTGGAGAGGACCAGGAGCTTTGAGCAGGCCCCAGGGACTCACCTGACTACCCACGTGCTGAACTCCTAGCCCACCAGCCACATGTGTGGCCATCTCAGCCATGGCCTCTGACGGGTTGGGGAGGTGAGGGCTCTCAGGAGAAAGAGAAGGAGCAGCCTTTGGAGTGGGCAGCAGCTGGAGGGCAGATGTGCACATTTCCCAGGGGAGCATCAGCCCTCCTCATGTGTTCCTTTCCCAGCCAAGAGTCAGCCACTTTCTTGAGGGGCATTTTCCTGAAAGTTTGGGCCAAAAACCTCAGTGGGCACTATACATGGCAAAATACAGTGTAATAAAAGTATTAATATAAGGAAAACATGTATCAAAAATATGTATGTATATATCTTATATGTATACTATATATATATATATATCTTATATATACACTATATATATATAAACTGTTTATGAAACATATACAATCAACAGGTAAATGTGTTGGTTGTAGGAATAGAGAACTAATTTACTAGAAAGACTTACTTTTCATTTAATTCTTTTGAATTTAATGAAAACTTTTGAACTTATCTTTAAAAAATAAAACTATATTCATGCATTGTTTTTAAATTTAAAAAATAGTAAAGTAATTGTTTTAAGAATTATTCTGTCAACTCTTCTGTATAATACAGATTGGAAAAAGTGCAGAAAAATCATTTGGAAGCTATTACAGCCGGCCAGGCAGGAGAGAGTGGCGTTCCTGCGGTGTAGCAACAGGATTTGAGCCCAGGTCACCTGAGGCTGAAGATTGTGCCCTTCACCACCACGGTAAGTAGTAAGCCTTCTTTTCCTGTGGAAGGCACATGGAGGTGAATCAGGAAATGACTACAAAGCCAAAGTTATTTCTCAGCATGAGTTGCAATGTGGCAAGGAAGTCTAAGAAAGAGCCAGGGCTTAAGGAATGGCTATAATAAGATGATGAGGGGCTGGGGGAAAGGGGAGACAATTTTCATTTGTGCAGAACGCAAATGCATTTGATTTACCTGAGCTATCAATATCCCCCGCCAACAAATTACACACATGTAACGCCTCTGAAAATAAGACTTAGCATCTGAGTTGAACGCGTGAGATGGGGGGATGGAATGGGAGCCTCGAAACCTCTCTAGTAGAAAAGAAGTGGCAGCAGCCTCTTCTCCTGCACACAGACTTCATGAGATTTGCTCAGTTTGTGCTGGGTGAAGGTGAACTGAATAGTCTGCTATGTGCCCACATTGCTGGCACGAGTAAATCCTGTTGCAAAGAATTACCAAAAGAATGAATAAATGTCAGTGGTAATTTTAGTAATAGCCATTGATGATTAGCAAAATAGAAAATGGAAGCCCTGGAAAATTCCAGTAATTACATTAGTTGGATAACACATGAGTGTAGCTGGTCACTTACTAGCTCCACCAAGGTGAAGTATACTTTTGTAGAATCATTCACTGACAATTTGGGAAATTCCTAGTTGTTTAGAATATGAGAAAGAACTACTTTGACATAGCACCAAAAGACTATTAATACATCCAGATATTATATTTTATACTATATTTGGAATTCTGGCTGTTTTTCTGTTTTATTTGTTGCCATCCCAGGGCTGTAAGAATGGAAACATTAGATGAGGAAATGAAAGAACAAAGAAAGAACAGAGTGAAAATTAGATAGAATTCAAAGGCAGGGAATAGAAGGTAGGAAAAATTAAGACTTCAGAGAAAAAGTAGCAAGGAATGAGTAAAGACAAGTCAATTGATGACTCTGTCTCAATATTGCTTTACCCCTAGCAGGATGTTCCTGACCAACTGTGCCCCAGAAAAATTAAGCCATTCTGTATCCCTTTCTTCCTGGTCCCAGCTACTAATGGCCATGAGACGAACAGGCTGCCTTATAGAACTGTCTCAATTTCAATTGCATATTTATCTTTCCTTCCTTTGGGTTCTCTGTTGATTCCCTCAGCAGAGAGCTCCCTCTATGACTCTGTGTTTCAATCTCATGAAGCTCAATGCTCTACAAGTCGCTGCCCCCATAAAATTCTGTCCCTATGCTTCGAGCTGGATGCATCATTTTGCCACACTTCCCTGCCTCACATATGGGTACAGTGTAGCTTACTGGTAACAAGCCATCTACAAATTAGATTGGAACTTTTCATCAATGACCTACTACCTTTACTAGCTGAGTGACCTTGGGCAAATGACTTACCTTTTCTATGACTCTATTTCTTCATTTATAAAAGGGAAGGGTTACACTGTGCACCCACCTCAGTGTTGTGAAGAGTAAGTGGTTGATATCTGTGTGTGCATACGTTAGTTTGGGCCACATTGTAAGCTCTCTGCAGGCATTAGTAATTATCACTATTACATACAGTTGTAATAGTAATTTGTTGTTTTTTCTTTAGATTATATGCATTTTAAATTATTTGTCTAATTCAGTTTCTTTTTGTACAGAGCACATTCATTATTTATTTCTGTATAGCAAATTACTCCAAAAAGTATCAGTTTAACCAAATATCTATTATCTCAGTTCCTATAGGTCAGAAATCTGAGCATGGCTTAGATTCTCTGGAAAGGCTACAGTGACCAGCAAGGGTGTGGTCACCTCAGGGATTGCCAGAGGAAGGTCCCACTCCAAGCTCACACCTGTGACCTTGGTGGTCCTCAGGAAGGTCCCACTCCAAGCTCACAAATGTGACCTTGGTGGTCCTCAGATCCTTGCTGGGTGTTGTCTGGAGAGATGAGTTCTCTGCCATGTGGGTCTCTCCAGAAGGCAGGCCCCTCAGAGCAAAGGTTGAGGAAGAAAACTACTCATAAGTCACAACTTGTTTATAAGCTAATCTCCCAAGTGACAACCCATTGCTTCCCTTGTGTTCTGTGTGTTAGAAGTGAGCCAGCAAATGCGGCCTATGCTCAAGAGGAAGGGATAGGAGTGTTGGGTAATACAGGAGGTGTTGGTCATTGGAACCCATCTCATAGACTGTCTTCCACACACAGGGAGAAACCACTAAAATGCATTGAGTAAATGTGGCGTCCTTACCAGATAGTCCTCATAATTTTGAAAAACCTTCTATTTAAGGGACTGAACTTGGGACCTGTGCAGGCACTTGTTTGTTTATTTATTCATTTAATAAATACTGGTTGACTCCTAGTATTATGTCAAACATGATGTGGAGAGTTAAAAATTCTAAGAGTTTAAAATGAACATTTCAAAAATGAATTTTGGACCTGGGTAGGATCTGTCCCAATGTTTTCATATAACAAATCAGGAAACTGAGTCTCAGAGCAGATGAACAAGTTGTCCCAAGTCACATAGTAGTATGGCTGGCACCAGGACACATATCTCCTGATCTGGGGGTACCTTATCCTCTGATGGAAATGTGGGGGTTCTCTGTTACGTCACCCTGTGCAACCAATCCCCTTGTTTCTGTTTCTGTGAATTAAACCAAAGAGAAGGATGAACTAAACCAACAGTACCTCTATTCTCCTTAGATGCTTGTAGTTTTATTGAATTAAGTCATTCATACTAGAACATTCTTTAAATGAAGACAAATTATAATCCCTGAAGTTCCCATATTATGATATTAACATAGATTTTCACCAACTCCATTTCTCCTAACTCCCTTGTTCCCTGTGCTATTTCATGTAAGCTTCAAGACATCACTATAGACATTGAGTTAGACGTTACCTGAGTTAAACAACCTCAAAGGGACAAGTGTCATTCTGTTAGGGACAGAAGCACGACTCATCCCCAAACTGTCTGAGCTTCTATTGTATCTTTTTCCTTGCCCTTTAAGGATGATGTTTATTTGTTGTTTTGCTGTTTTATTTTGCTTCTTTTCCACCAGAAAGCAATGTATCAAATTCAACAACTCCACTTTCTCCTCCTGGAAAAATAAAATAACCCCTGCCCTATTCAGGCCTGGGAATAGAATACACTTCAAGAGGCAAATACAAGATTTTCATGGGATATAAATAGACTCCATCAATTCAAGGAGTGGGTGTTAAAACTGAAACATTGACAGGTAATTATCAAAAGTGCCTTAGAAAAGCAAGTTTCTGTGGACAATGGCTGCAATTTATTATTATTATTGTTGCTAGCCTCCCCGATGCTCTCCATTTCTGATTTCAGTAATCTTGTCTTTTTTGATGAATCCACCCTTTGTTTTTCATTAAGGTGTCAATGCTTTAGACAAAAGGCCTGCTGAGTACAACAAAACCCATGGTCACCTGACAGAGGGAAAACCCAACTTTATGCCTGTAAACCAAAACACCAGTGTCCTTGCGGGATGAAAATGTATATGTAAGAAAACAAGTGCACACACGCGTGCCCATACAAATATTTCTTGGCAATCCTGGAAATCATGCTAAAATCATTTAATCAGGTTAAGGTAAACTATGTCAAGGTTTACAGTTCTAAACCATGTATAACTAAATCCCGCAATTTTATGCTCCCACTGACATCTTTATATCTTTTGGGAGTGACTCTGCTGAATCCTTAGACAGATCTGAAAGGAGTGAAAATCCCTCTCCTTCAAAGATATTCAAGTTCTTTCCCCAATGAAAGTTTCTAAGAGGCACATGGTGTGCCTTGACGCATTATTTATTCCTAGACTATTTGCTCCAGGGCATGAGAACTTTTTAAAACCTCCCAGCTCCCGTGGGATGGAGAGAGGTGAGGAGCAGTTGTCAGCTGGTCAATGGGGGTGTGAGAAGGACACTCCGTATGGACAATCAGACCCAGCACTGAGTCTGACAGGGAAGCATGTCAGCAGTTCCTTCCTACAACCAGCCCGCTTCTTCTGAGACGTGTGGCTTTTTATCAGCCTAACATCCTTGGCCAGTGACACAATCTTGGAGAGTCATCAAGACTAGTAACCTTTCACCATAATATCCGCATTGGGAAAGGGTGAATGGAATTTTCCCAGCGTTTGAGGCTGAATGTCTGTTTAAAAAAACTCATAACGATTAAAATAACACTCAAATCTAGAAGAAAAGATCAATGTAAATTCAAATCCTTCTATCGCCAACATAGGAAAACTATTAATCCTATGAGCTCCAGAAAAGAAACTTTTAGAAGAAAAGCTCAGTTTTTAAAGTAAGTTCAGAACATTAATTTTCATGTAATTAGGAAAAACTATTTATGTGTTTATCAGAAGTCAAAAGTATGTGCATTCTGGGTTAAAGTTTTAATACCAAACCATAAATAGTCATGAAGTATGAAATAAGCTGTTCACATTTTGAAGCCCTCTGAAACCTAGCCAGTCCTAAGAGAAAATGTAAAAAGTGAAAAACAAATTTTTGAAAGAAGCTGTTTTTCTCCTTTGCAGCCTCAATTCCCATTGCCTATGTCCTTACTCAAGAAAAGAAAATAAAAGCTGGACCCAGGGGTGTGCTCCAAGAGTCCCAGCTATTCATGAGACTAGGTGGAAGGATTGCTTGAGTCCAGGAGTTCAAGGCTGTAGGTAGTGCTATGATTGTGCCTTTGAAAGTAGCACTGCACTCCAGCTAGGGAACATAGTGACACCCTCTATCTCACAAAAAAAAAGGGGGGAGGGGTGGAGGCGGGAAGAGAAAAAGGAAAAATTATTTTAAATCAAAAAGTAAAGCTAGAAGTTGCATTTTGTAATACTCTGGCTTTATTTCTATGAAGGTTGTTCATTCATTCATTCATTCATTCATTCACTCCATAAGCACTCACAGAGTTCTCTTTTGGCTAAATGTTGTAACAGGAAGTAAAGCATGAGGAAGTTACACACAGCCTCTACCCAGAAGAACTCAGGGCTCAGTGACAGTGACACACACATAAACAAATAAATTGTGCTCTAAGTGCAACCTAAGGACTACTGGCAGAACATTATTAGAGCCCATAATGCTGAGTGTCTAACACTTGGGGACTTGAAATATTCTTACAGAGAAGCGACATTTAAGCTGAGTCTCAAAATATGAGTAAGAAGTGGGCAAAGTGGGAGGAAGCTTCACACATATTTCAGAGAGGACGAGGCATTTGCTTTGACTGGAGCAGAGTCTGCATGAGAAGGATGAAGGAGGTGGTGGATGAGGAAAAATAGAAGCCAGCCTTGAATTGGTGCATCCTTCATGCTAAAGTATTTGAACTTCACCCCACATGCAATAGAAAGCCATGAGGGATTCCTCTGGAGGAAAGATTTCATTTCCATTCAGATAATCTGGGCAATATCACAGGGCACAGATGAGAAGGTCCAGTTATGATCCATAATTCACGTGGCCCTCAACCTAGGCCAGCCATGGTTAATGCACAAGCTGGAACTTGTACATTATGGTAATTCCCCTTTTTTGTAGTCTCTGTACCATTTGTCTTTATTTACCTCCTTCTAGTCAGTCATTCATTTAATCAATCATTCCATTATTCAACAAATACTTATTGAGCCATTACTAAATGTAGGTAGGGGCTGGCACTCCAGTAGCACATGAGCAAGACAGTGTCTAGACCCTGACAAAGCTGACAGGACATACAAATGTGTTGAAATCCAGTTACAATGATGTGTCATGATGATGAGAAGCCATGAGGAAGGGACGGTTAGGTTGTGACCTAAAGGATGAGTAAGATTTAGCCAAAGTGCACGTGTTGAAAGCAGGAGGAAGAGGCAGGTGTCGCCTGGAAAGCAAGGAGTAAAGACAGGAGCAAACGTGGCACCATGGAGGAACTGAAAGTGTCCCACCTGTTTGGAGAGTCAAAAAAGCTAAAGAGATAGGCTAGAGCCAGAACTTGCAGAGTGGTGCCAGCCACATGCATTAGTCAAGTAGTCTGGGCACTGCTGCAGAAATGAAAACCCAAAGCTCAGTGCCTCAACCAACAAAGATTTGCTTCTCTATCAACTCAATCTAATGCAGGTCAGGTGACATTCTATTCTGCAGGGAGAAGGAGGAAGGGGACAGATGCTTTGTGTAGGATCATCCACTGAGAGGCAGATGGTGCTAGGAGATGCTTTGTCTACCAGGAAGAATGAGGGGGCTCCCAAAGAAAAACAGATGACATGTTAAGGGGTTCCCCATGGACTGACAGATGTTTGATTCACAATAGAGGGTCTCTAAGGATTGACCAATCAAAAAGAGACAGAGAAACCACAAAGTGGAGACACGGTCAAGGTCTTTGGTCGTGTGCACAGTTGAGGGAACGGTGTCCCTAAACGAACTACCCTCATTAACGTAGCACAAATCACAACCACCAGGCACCATGACAGTTTACAAATACCATGGCAACCCCTGGAAATGGCTTTACAAGGATAGAGGAGGAGAGGCTTCCCAAAGTCAGGAATCCTCCACCCATTTCCAAGAAACACCATAAATATCCTACTCCCCCCACGTAACACAAAATTCAGGAATCAACATAAACAGAGAAATTGTGTTAAACTCAGGGTCTCCTCCCCTCACTTCATGGAAGTATACTTTCTTTGAAAAGTGCTATGCTTTTTTTTACTTTTTATTTTTCTTTCTTATTTATTTATTTATTTATTTTTGAGACAGAGTCTTATTTGTCACCGTGGGGATCGATGACATGGTATCATTCATTGCTCACAGCAACTTCAACCTCTTGGGCTCAAGAAATCCTCTTGCCTTAGCCTCCCAGGTAGCTGGGACTACAGGTGCCTGCCATAATGCCTGGCTAGTTCTTGGTAGAGACAGGGTCTCACTCTTGCTCAGGCTGGTCTCAAATTTCTGAGTTCAGGTGATCCACCCATCTCAGCCTCCCAGAGTGCTAGGATTATAGGGATGAGCCACTGCACCCAGCCACACGTACTCTGCTTTAACAAACTTTGGACCTTTGCCTGTCTGACTTGCTTGCTCTACTACTCATGTACTTCATCAGCTTGGTACCAGTGACCGTTCTTCAGTACTAGGGACCAAGAACCAAGTAACACAGGGACCTGGAAGCAGACATAACAATTCCAGGATGAGTCTTCTCCATGGAGTAAGTGGTACACCTACCATTCCACTATCTTTTGATGTTGCCATCTCAACATATGGATTTCTGGCCATCTCAACATATGGATTTCTGGGTCCCCATGACAGGGAAAGAGAGAGGGTGGAGGTGGCATACCACCTCATACATGCCTTGGCCCAAAAGTAACACATTCATCCGCTGCTGGCCAGAACTAGTCACAAAGACCCACCTAACTACAAGAAAGGCCAGAACATACAGGGAGCACCTGGGCCATTTGGGAATCACCAATGTCTCTGCCATGGCATTCAAGGCTTAGCAGGCTTTATCCTAAGGGTCATGGGCAGCCACCAGCAGGAAAACCTGCCAGGATCAAGTTGATGCTGTAAATTACTCTGGCTATACTGTGAAGAATGAGTTTGCTGGAGAAAACATCAGTTAAAAGGTTTCTCAAAGGTTCAGGTAAGAGAAGATGGTGGACTTGGAACACAGAGGTGTCAGTGTGTCAGACGCTTTTATACAAATCCTAACAAGGAATTGGTCTAAACTAGTACTTCTGACAAAGTAGGATTTTTTTCAGGACCGTCCATCACAGAATGTATAAACTATCATCTGAATTTACACAGTTGTCAATAGCTGCATTCTTCCTTGTGGGTAACAGAGGTTCTCTGGGACTGGCTCTGTGCAATGGTGAAATAGGACAAGAAACACCTGGTGACCTCTGATGGCATACCCTGAAGCCGAGGCTAATGCTGAGATCGAGGAAGTACTGAGACCTGAGACCCAGATGGGAAGCTGGGTAATAAATCAGAAAAGGGAGAAATCACTTTCCAAAACCAGGCAGGTGGGTCAGAAGCCAGAGAATGAAACCAGAGAGCAGAACCGAAACAGTGGGCTGAGGTCATGAAGTGGCTACTCCAGATGGTTTTTCCACACTTTCAGGAGCCTGGAGGCTTGGAGATCCAAGTGCAATTCACAAGCAAGAGATAGGGTTGGCGATCAACGTGTTTCTCCAAGGCATTTCTCCATCCTAATCCCCTTACCCCTGCGCCGGGCAGAACCATTGATTTACACACATCCCCCTACTCTGCCTCATCTCAGTAAAATAATCTCCCCACCACATGAGTCCTCCAGCAACGAGCCCTTCTTGAGCCCTCCTTTACCTTGGACACCACATCTCCTCACCTAATCCAGCAACACGTCCTCTGACTCTGAAGTACGGCCTGGTCTCCTGTCATCTCCGCCCCAGTCTGAGCCCTACCCCCACTTGTTTTGGCCACTGCAATAACTTCTTCACTGCCCCCCACCCGCTGCTCCTGCCTCCTGCAATATATTCTCACAGTAGCCAGAGTGCTCTTTTTGAAGCATAAATATAATCATAGTACTTTTTTTTTTTTTGATGGCTTCTAATCCCACTTAGAATGAAACCATAGCCCATAAAGTCCTTTGAAGATGGGGTTTCTGCCTCCTTTTCTGACCACATCTGCAACTTTTCCCCTAATCCATTACCACCAACTTCCTTTTGTTTCCCAGGGGTGCCAAGCTCATCTTGGAGCCATCACACTGTCCCTTCCCTCTGCCTGGAATCTGCTTGTAGTGATATTTGGGTGACTGTCTCCTTCTTGTCATATAGTCCTCGCTTTAAACCTCAGCTCCTCCGATAGGCCATCCCCTAACACCCAATCTAAAAGAGCCTCCCGCTACAGAATAAGGAGTCTCTGTTGATGTTCTGCATACAGTTTATATTTCCTAATGTGTTTCCCAAGTTACTTTTCTAGTGTTGTTACGCTGTCGTTGTTAGTCTGCTTTCCCCCACTAGCATACACCCTGCAAAGAAAGCAGTACCCGCACCTGCCTTTATCACTGCAGTCTCCAGAGTGCCCACAAGGATTCTTAGCACACTGAGCACTTCAGTTTGTTGAATAAATAAATGAAGAAATAAACAAATGAGTGAATTCCCCCACTCCCCTTTCTTTGCTGCACTTATAACTTCCCCCCTTCACTGTCTGCTTTCGCTTCCCTTGGCCTAAAACTTTGTTGAAATCTCTTAACATCATTTCAAGAGAAAAATCCTCCTTCAATCCACTCTAGCGTCTCTCTATTCCTTCTCCTTCCCTGTTCATACGAAAGTTTGTGACAACCGGTCTACATTTATACCCCATCCTTCTCCAGCTTCTGACCCTCCACCTGCTGGAGACTGCTCCAGATCAAATGTCTGCCTTTATAATAGTTCTTGCCTCACTGCACCTCAGTGCTGTTTTGTTCAGTGATTCGCCATCCTCCACTCTTGACCCCAACCATCTCTTCTTCCTCCCTGTACCTCTCTAACTGTTCCCTCTCCATCCTCAAAACAGCTCCCTTGTCCACACCGTTCTCATGATTCTACTTACACTTTCTCTGCTCTGACCCAGGGCCCTTTGCATACTGCCCTTCCTGCTCTATCCTCTCCTCCTACCTGATTTCATGCTCTCTTAGGACTTCAAATGTCCCCTGAAATTACATTTTTAAAAAGCTATCCCTCTAGTCTAGATTTTTAAAAAGCTATCTCTCCAATCTGTAGACCCTTGGATATCCCAGAATCACGTCAAATTCGATGTCTCCAAATCCGTGGGGTTGACAATTCCAGACTCAGAGGTTAGACATTGTACCTAAGGGCATTCAACTAAGGAGCGATAGAGCTGAAATTTAAATGTAATTCTCTCAGACATCAAAGTCCATTTTGTTCCACCATGTCACTTTGCCATTGTCTTACAACTGCAAAGAACGGACAAAAGCCAAAATGTCTTTCTAGAGTGTTCCATAGATGGTGGAATAGTAAAAATGTGAAATTTTATACTGCAAAAAGGACGCTACTGATGCATTTCTTTAATGGGGAAATGTTTATGATATATATTAAATTTTTTTAAAAGTGAGGAAGAAAACTATATATAGCAAGATCCTAATCTGGTTCTTACAGTTTCAATTAAAGTCTGAAAAGAAAACCCAAAACACCAAGTATAATCGCATATGGAGGCATGATTATAGTTTAAATCACAGTCTTTTTTCCCCCACCAGCACCTATTCCCACGGTCCACTAGTGCCCCCAGATTAACTCTGGAGAACCCCTTCTCCTCATGCCTGTGTCTTGGTGGGATGTTGTTTGACGGTCTTTGCTTCCCATTGGGGAAGCTAAAAAGGGTCTTTGGTGGTTCCTAGGCCAGACCCATTTGCTCACTAGTCCAGTATAAATAAGCCAAGGAGCTTGCAGCATCCTAACGTGAGGAAATGCGATTCCTTAGGTAAACTACACTGGGACAGAAAATGTTAGATTTCATTCAATCCTATGGTGGCACCTGAACTAGGCAATCTGATTTCTGCTACATTAATTCCCAGAATTAACTGATTCTCTGGCCCCCTGTCCATTCTATCATAAGTGAGATACAGTCTTACATCCTTCCAGGGAATTTTCTTTCTAGGCTAAATTCACTCTTACTGGTTTCTGTTACTTCTAGCCAAGGAACCCTGAATGTCATATCCCAGAAATGTCTATATTTTCTATTATTCTCTCATAATAAAGTAACATGTTTTTCCTTTTAATCAAAATAATTAGAGAAATGAAATCTTTTAGAGATAGAGTCCTAAAACAGTAAAAGTTACTGTTGATGTAACCATGATAAACCTGGTTAAACATGTGGCTGGGTCTTCACTACCCCATGACTCCTCCTGGTCAGTCACCCCACCTCCATGTCATCATCCTAGTGTTACCTTCATATGCAAACAGAAAATGTTTTCATTTATGTTTATAGTAAGTGTGTGGCTAATGAAAGCCCATCAAAGCAAGACTTGGCCTATGTCGGAAACAAAATGCATTTATTTAGTCATTTGATACATGCATTAAATGCTTGCTCCATGTCATTCAGTGGGTATGTAAGAATGAATATTACCCGGTTTCTGCTGTTTACATGCCTCTCATTGAGCAGCAAAGCAAATATAAATGCAACAAAACTTCCTAAGTTTTATTACAGAGACGTGAACAAGTTTCTAAGGAGCCTAGAGGTGGATAGGGATGAACTACCAACTTGTAGATTCTAAATGTTAGAAAGGAAATAAGACCCAGTACTAATGTTTTAGCTAAAAAGTATGTTATAGCCAACTGTGAACTTAGACTTATTTGTAAAAAGAAAGATCATCACAATTATGCATGAAATACACATAGAAAATTTTCCAAATTTCCCATCTGAAGTGTGCATTACCTTTACAATTTTGGCAGAAAAAAATACCTTTCAAAGAAAGGCTTTGAGATTTCTGATCATAGTCACTATTCCTTACAAATAAAAATTATGCCAATGAAACAAAGGAAAAGAAAGATCATTACAATGTAAAAGTATGCAAAGCACACTATTATCCATATTAAAGACTGTGATTTCCATTTCTTTTATTTTCTTAGACTTGAATCCAGAGATTGCCATTTGTCTTTAAAATACCTTTAACAGATTATAGATGAAATTATAATTTGAGTGTTAAATTTCTTTAAAAAAGATTGTAATGGACTTACCATCAAGTTACTTTAATAACATAAAAGAAATTCATCTCTGGTACCTCTTTCTAATCAACTTCTTTAATATTTACTTGAACTTTTCCACATTTCAATCCCCATTTTCTTTAACCAAGGGTACAAAAATATTACTTAGAACTTCCCATTGAAAGATCCACCCAGATTCTGTCTTTTTACCACACTTTGGATAAATGAGTAGACTTCTTCCAGATGTATCTTTCATTAGTTCTTTGCCTATTGCAGGTTTCTTTTTCATGAGACATGATTTGGGACTGCCTACACCACTATGCTGGCAGAGGCAGCAACTCGCTGAATCACCACTTCTAGGTAACAGGTCTGCATTTAGACTGAAGCCTTCTAGAGAAAATAATAGCTTAGCTAAAAAGAGAATAATGATATTTTGGTGGAAATTTTGGGTAGTGATACCCATACACACACCCAAAAGAAAGAGACCCTAGGGCCCTATACCCAGGGAGTCCACCTCAGTAGTTTTGATGTGAGGTCTTAGAAAAATAAATAAATTTATTAAAAAATATTTTTAAAAACATCCTTCTTCCGTAGAAGACACTAATATTGGGGAAGGAGTCTGGATACTTAAGGGATGATTAAACAAAAAGCACTGCATCTTACCCTTGTGGAACCAAATAAACCTGAAGCAAAAATCCAGCCCAACAACAAACGCACACCGTTGTTTGGGGACAGGCCACACATGCAGTTGTTTTATCTGGTACTCTCTACTTTCCCTGTCTCTGCCCTTCTAGGATCACCTCCAATCCTCACAGGAGGAATTTAAAAATGATAATAACAGATAAGATTTGGAATCAAACAGTCCTGAGTTGATAAGAGGACTCTGCCATGCATTAACAACGTGATCTTGGGCAAATCACTGAATGTCTCTGAACGTCAGTTCTCCCTTCTGAAAATGGAAAACATGGTTTTTTCCTTGCAGGACTTTGTAAGAATTAAATGATGTCCATAAGCATCTCATCTGACATAAAGATGTTTAACTCCAAATACACTTGGAGTCATGCTTTTGCTGACAATAGCAATAATACCCAGCCTCATCCTACCCCCCAAAATAAGATTTCTTCTTTTCCTTTCCAAACCCCATAATAAACAAATAATCAAACATGTCTACAGCCTCTTTGATAGTATCCTGTAAAGGAATTTGTACAAACATGAAAATCCAGAAGATGGTCTTTTGTTTTACAAAGAGCCTCTGCTTGCATGAAAATGCAGGAGAATTGACACTTGAATTTATAGGCATGTGGGTTGTGTTCTGGTGTTCTTTTCGCCTGAGGTGTTTCAGAATAACTGTGCTGCCATACGTCTATAGAAGTATTCAAACCAGGTGTCGGTGGCCTCACAGGCTTCCTCAAAGGAAGGGCAAAAGAACTGGCTCAAGTCTCAGAATATGTACACTGGCCCCTCTCTATGAGAGAGAGTAAGGAATTACTCCAAAGCCTGGGGAAAATGAATGACTTGTCTCAAGCCAAATGTTATTATTATTATTATTTTTTTTTTTATAATTTTATTGAATCATAATTCTGTACATTGGTGCAATCATAGGGCACGATTCATATACATTCAGAAATGTTTTGATGTCTTAACCTCGGTACTACTGAAAGTTTGGACTGAGCAATCCTTTGTAGTAGGGAGCTGTCTTTTGTATTGTTAAGATGCTTATCAGAATCCCTGGCCTCAGCTAAGTAGATGCCACTAGCAGTTCCCCTAAGGGTGATGATCAAAATTGTCCCCACGCATGGCCAAATGCCTCTAGGAAAGTCAAGTTGTGCCTGATTGAGAATCACTGTCCACAGTCCCAGAGATCCTCAGAAGTGGAGGTGAGCCAGCATGCCCTGTCCCTGTACCTGTTGGCTCTTCCTCTCATGAAGCAGAATGAGAAGAGGGCACCCAGGCCCTGAGGGCCATGAGTGAGAGAGTGGAGGCCAGACCAGGTGACAGACAGTGCTGCTTTTTTCCAAGAACCTGGAACATTCTTCCTGGGAACAACTTACTGTGCACTGAGCCAGTCATGCTTCTATTTCTCCTGTTTTAACTCCTGATCTTCCAGTTGAACTGGCAGGATTTGTATTAGCAACATCTTGGAAGCTCACACCGTAATCCTAGCACTCTGGGAGGCTAAAGGGGTGGATCATTTGAGTTCAGGGGTTTGAGATCAGCCTGAGCAAGAGCAACCACCTCTACTAAAAATAAAAACTAGCTGGGATTGGTGGCGGGCTTCAGTAGTCCCAGCTATGGGGGAGGCCAAGCCAAGAGGATTGCTTGAGCCCAGGAGTTTGAGGTTGCTGTGCTGCCATGGCTCTCTAACGTATGGCAACAGAGTGAGTGAGACTCTATCTCAAAAAATAAATGAATAAAACAATAAAATAAAATAAAACCAAACTCAGACCGATTTAAAGGTGCCCATGAGTAGAAACCGAGAGAGTATATCATATCAAATTTAGAAGCATGCCAGGAAGAGAAGGGTTGGGTGGGGAGAAATGCAAAGGGACTCAGGGAATGAGGCCCCTACTCTCAGGTCTTTCCAAACTGCCTTTGTGACCTTTAGCAAATCACTTCAGTTTTCCAGTCTAAGAGCAGTTTCCCCTCAAATGGAGAGATTAAAGAAGGCCACAACATCTGTGCCTACACATTGTCCCCTGCCCAAGAGGCACTTAAACTGCTATCGAAAAATCCCAACCCTACCCTTCTTCCAACTTCTAACTCCAGTCATGATTCCTCAATCTTGTTTGCTGATAATGAGAGGGATGCTGGGGTTTTGTAGGGGAAAGTCTTTGTTCATTAAGAAATACACTCTGAAGTATTTAGAAATGAAATGTCATATGTCCTCAACTTACTCTCAAATGGTCGCAAAGATTATAGAATATGTATTTTACATATACATACAATTATACATGGATGAATGCATTTTTAAGGAGAAGAGATAAAATATACGAAGAGATTACTAAACATTGAATCTCATTGACACGTATATGGGTGTTCATTTTATGATTTTTTCCATTTTCTGAGTATGTTTTACATTTTTCAAAGTCTAATGTTGGAGAGAAAAATAGCTCTAGTTCTGTCTCCTCCACAAAACCATTCCTGAACTAGCCGAAACAATTCCTCCGAATTCCCACTTCACTTATGTACTCCACATTTATCACTCTCTACTTTGTATTATAGCTATTTAAATACTCACATAGTGAGGTCATAAAATTGCTAAGGCACTACTCAGCTATGTGGAGAACATTTGTTCTAAAACTGCTCTTTATTTAGTCTACAACTGCTCTCTTCCTCCTCAAAAGACCTGCTGGAAGCGAGAAAAAAAAATAGAAGTAAATTTTAGTGCTATCTCATAATCTGAGATTGATCCTATAATTTACACAGTCACTTGAGTTTTCTCAGTCACCTTTGGTTAAAGGCTGGGCCCTAGATACCTCTATGCCTGTTTTTATCCCCAGAATGGCATCAGGGGCAGGTGAGAAACTGGATGTGTTTAGGGATGTCATGGGAAAGCGTCCTCAAGATAATTTACAAAACTGAGCTGAGCACAGTGATGGTTCACGCCTATAATCCTAGCACTCCAGAAGGCCGAGACAGGAGGATGGCTTGAGCCCAAGATGTTGAGGCTGCTGTGAGCTACCATGACACCAGAGCATTCTACTCAGGGCGACACAGTGAGCCATCTAAAAAAAGAAAAAAAACTCACAAAACTGTTTCTCAGTCTACAGACCCTAACTCTATACCGGGCTAAAAGGTACATAAGAGACATTTCAGGGTGACCAGCAGCTGTAAGAGGAAGTCTCGTTTCTGTGTCCCTGGAGGGCCTGGACAATGCTATCTACCCACAGGGTCTTGGTGGAGAGAAACCTCCGCTGTCTCTCTAGTTTGCTCCTGTTACATCCACAATGTGGTTCCCACTGTCATCACTAAAATCTCCCAAACTGATCAATAAGAATTGGACGTTAGTACTAATTAATTGGCTGAGTGCCTATTATGTGTCCCGAGCTCTTCACACGTAGTCTTTCATTTAATCCCCAGCACCACGAGACCAGCTAGTAGCACACGTGTCTCACACCAAGGGCAGCACTGGACTCTTCTTTTCCTGACCACGGACTTAGCCCTTCTTGGCACTCTCTGCAGCGCTGGACACCGCTGACCATGCTGCTCCGTATTTGAAACTCCCATTATCTGGGACCTCCCAATTTACTTATCCACCCACACCTCTCCTCCGGTCCTGTTGCTTCACTGTCCATCTCTTTAAAACGTTGTTTTCTGACACTTACCTTTTAAATCATCTTTTGGGGCTCGGCAAGGGGATTCACGCCTATAATCCTAGCACTCTGGGAGGCCGAAGCGGGAGGATTCCTTGAACTCAGGGGTTCAGATCAGCCTGAGCAAAAGTCAAGTCTTGTTTCTACTAAAAATAGAAAATATTAGCCAGGCCTGGTGTCAGGTGCCTATAATCCCCACTACTCTACTTGGGAGGCTGAGACAGGTTGCTTGAGCCCAGGAGTTTGAAGTTGCTATGAGCTGGGCTGATGCCACAGCACTCTAGCTTGGGCAATAGAATGAGATTCTATCTCAAAAAAAGAAAAAAATCACCTTTAGTATTCTCCCCATTCCTTTTTATACCCCTTCAAAGTCCATCCTTTAAGGATAGCAGGCCCAGTCTCTCCCTTAGTGGACATTACAGTCTGGTGACTATGCCTCCCTCCGTCTTATCCCAGCTGCTCTAGCAAGAAACAGTTTCCCCCTTGCACCTCCTTCAAACGTACATGCTGTCTGTTTCACCTGTCAACACTTGGTAAGTACAGCTCCGTGGGGTTCATCATCCGGTCCAGAGATTAATTTACTGTGGATAACAATAATAATAATATCAGTAACTTCCATTAATTGATCGTCTCCCCTGTGCCAGACGCTCTTCACATGTTGCCCCTAGTTCTCTCAATGAAATTGCCTGAAAGAGGTGATATTTCTCTTTTTACTAACAAAGTACTTGAGGCTCAGAGATGATAAGTAACCTGCCCCAGGCCACACCATTAGTAAATGACATTATCAGAAGGAGAACCCGGGCTCCAGCGGCTGTGTCCACAATACAGACAGAGCTGTAGACGTCTCTGTGGCTTCGCGCGGTGAGGTAGTGGACAGCCAGTAAACAGCGATGCAGGGTAACTGGAGGAAAAGAATAGGCTTTTGGAATTAAACAGACCTGCATTCAATCCTCAGCTGTGCCATTCATGAGCTGTGTGACCTTGGGCAAATCTCTACCCTTCTTTGAATCTTATTATCCTCATTTTGAAATCACCACTACAAACATAAGTAAATAGAGTCACTTATCATGCATGGTTGCCATGAGGATTAAATGAAATGACAAACACAGTATCTGGAAAAGCACCAGGTAGCTAAGAGGCATTATATTTGCCCAGTGCTCCTTGCTTCTTCCTTTGTTGATGCAGATCATTTAAAAATTTACCATCTACCTTTCTGTTGCTCGTATACATTCCTAAGTTTGATAATAAGAAAGGGGCAGAAGAGAGTTTCAAGCACCTGCAAGTATATCAAAGAGGCAGATCCAGGCACAGAGAGATGAAGGCCTTGCGGTTGAGAGGAAATGGGAAACCAGTCTAGAAACCAGGAAATGGGAGGCTGTGCGGTTCCTTTTGTTAGGAAAGCTTTTTCCAAAGCAGAGTCCTTGAAGCTGTTGTGTAACAAAGGCACTTGAAATGCTTTCCTCTGGTGCTCTCCTATAGCGCTGCTTCCGTGGTAAAGTGTGGGCTTATCAAAATGCTATTGATTTTTTTTTTCCAGAAGGAATCTAGAGACCTCTTTCATTGACAAAGCCCTAGGAACAAGCCCAAAGCCCACATTTCTTTTCTGATAAGCTCCAGCACAAAACATGGCTAATAAGCTCAAAGTTCACATGTATTCAATCTTTACTACGCATTTTGATCAGCCTAGTACATCTGCTATTTCATTAACCCTTTTTTAAAAAGTCCTTTGGGGTGGAGGTTATTATGAAAGATTTGGTGTGGTGCCAGTGAGGAAGGTGATGCTCAGAGAGGTTAAATATCTTGCACAAGAGTATGCAGCTAGACCTTGTGGGTGGCATCGGAGCTGATTCAGTCATCTACTCAACAAATCTTTATTGAGGGCCTACTATGTGCTGGGTCTGTCTGATTCTAAAGCTAATGCTCTTTCCACTAGAGAATTCTGTCTAGTAAAATAAATAATATAACAGTCTTACTTGCCATTTATAATGTTCTTCACAATGTGAAAGAGGTTTGTCCAGAACATGGTATGCTCGTGGTTCAGAAAAGCTCCTTGGGCAAACTGGCCTGGCCAACTGAGTGTCGCTGTGTCTCAGCATCATTCCCTGTGGGTCTGTCTCAAAGCTGGATGTTTCGAATGGTCCTCTCTGGTCAGAAGTGGTATTCTCAGGCAAGTGTGAGTATTTGTGCTTCATTGCTTATAAAACTTTATAGGGATGATACACTCCAGAACATTGAAGTAGAAAAGAGGCAAAGATCAGTGCATACAACTCACTGAAAGAGGAAAATGTCCAGGGTTATTGTAGCACCTTACCTTCATACAGGGCATGGTCCTTTTCTGTGTACGGTGACATAAATGATGCCATTTCAGCTCCTACCTTTCTGTGAGATCAGGAAGGTCACGGTTATTACACCCATTTCTTAAAAGAGGAAACTGAGGTTTACATTCTAAAGGTCATCAGTAGTTTCCAAATATCCAAGTTCACATCACGATCTAATGGCAGAACAGAGATTTGAATTTAGGTGTCTATTGGTCAGGTTAAGCTAAGTTACATTGCTTTAACAAATGGCTTTCAGATCTCAGGAAATCACAAAGATAAGCTTGATTTCTGGCTTATATTCCTTGTCTGCTGCGGCTTTCACCTCCTTTGTGTTTACCCAGGACCCAGCTGATAGAGGAGACTCTGTCTAGAACATGCTAGTCATGTGGCAGAGTAAAATGTGTGACTGATGGACCACAGATGGCTTCTGGGGCTTCTGAGACGAGGTTTTCACCTTCACTTCATTGATCAGAGAAAGTCTCATGGCTTTGTCCATTACAACTTGGCCTGTCCATTGCAACATGGTGAGGATGTATTATCCTTCCATAGGGAGCAGCCTCAAATGGGAGTAAAAATGTTTTCCATGTATATCAGCATAATGATGTACAAAGGGCTTGTCAACCTCCTATTATTGTACCACGAAGTTATTCTCTAACAAATGTGGTACTGATTAAGACATAGTTCAGGTATAATCAGTCGAGCAGTCATCTTAAATAATGTAAAAATTAAGTACTGAAATACATTTGATATTTAAAAAGAAACAATTTTAAATTGTGATCGTTGAACAATAAACCTTCTGCATTCACAAAGAAAGCTACTTTCACTCTGAGAATAAACTTTCTGTTTCTGGCAAGAGAATTGGACAGCAACCCTGAAGTTCTCCTGTGAATGGGCGTCAGGGTGTCATATTTGAATGTGTAATGAGTAAACATTGGCAGAAACCCCCTTTGCCACATGACTTTAAAACAAACACCAGTGGATAGGGAACTACCAGCTGTGCTGGGTAGAAAAACATGCACTCATGCACTCTCCCCATCCATGGGCAAAAAATCCCCTGCCAGAGATCATCACCTCCCTCAAAAACGTAGGGCACCCATGGGTTCTTACACGTGTTCAAGCACAAAACCCCACCCCTGGAAAGTCCTCCTGACAAAGACATTTACACAGAGTTCAGAGGAAGACAAAAGTAGCACATGGATCAGAGGTCAGGAATTCACAGAATCTTGCCTTCCCTTAAATCAACTGGCAACTTAAAAAAATGGGGGGGAAGCATTTAGAAGGAGTTCAAAGTAGCTAATCTAATGTTGGCTGCCTTGTGTCTCTTATAATCCTAAGATCTTATGATTCCATAAGTTTATGTGTTGTAAAAAAGAAAGAAAAGAAAGAGAAAATGGATATTCTTTATATAATAAAATTTCATAATGAACAGTGCTCCCTCTCACTCCCCCCAAAAGTCCTAGGAACTGTAAAGTTGTTTCAGGCTAGGAAATCTACATATAGAATTTGGTTCCTTGAAATTTTTTGGCACCAAGTTAGGACTTGATTCGTAGAAATGACACTTCCCCCATACATCTTTTAGAGCAGTGAGGGGGAAGTAATAAAACTTGAGACAGAGCTTTGCCATAGTCTTTTTGTAAAGATCACCAAAGGGAAAACCCATTATTACCCCCCTTCAGTTACTTGCAATATGAGACATGTTGTCCTAAGATGAAGAAGAATCATTATTGTATGTCACATGCCAGATTAAATAACTAAATTGTGTCTTGCTTTTTTTCTCCCACGACTTTAATAGAATTCAAGTTGAAACAGACCTGGACTCACAGGAGATATTTCTAAGTATGTCAGTTGTGCTTTTCTGCCATGTATAGGCACAGCTCTGTCATTTTGCTGGCATAATTGCTGGCAAATCTCCACAAATATCAGTTGTAAAATTTTGATGTAGATATAAGTAAAACTGAATCTCAGTTACCAAGATACCAAAACAAGATATTTGAACAAAATAAATTAAGGAGGAAAAAGAATGAATATATTAACTCTTTCTTATCGTCTCAGAAAAACAACATGGTACCCTGCTGCTTCCTCTAGCTACTTAATAAAGAAAACGTATGCGATCAGGAGACATGTGGAACCCTTATTGTCTAACTGAACACACAGAAACTTGTCCAAGGGCTAATGATGGTAAATAGTACAACAGACACCAGCACTGGGAAAGACAGTGGTTCATTTTGAGAAGGGGGTGTGGATTTTGTTGTCATAAGATCCAAATGTTTGAAACAGAGGATTTGGAATCTGTGATTGCACATGATGTTTGCCCCTTCTCAACAATTCAAACCTCTTTTTAATCCTCAAATTAAATGGCTAATGAAGCCCACACATTGTAGCAGAAGTCACTGAAACTCAATAGAGAATTAATAAGTGTACATGGCATATACACACGTATGTATGTATATATGTATCTACCTATGAATGTGAGCTTTACATATGCACACATTTATGTATGTAGAGGCATATTTATATATACATAGGTATCTCATTTATACACATATACACATATACTGAAGATAAACACATGCATATATGAAGATTATAGGTACACATATGTACAGAAATAGATATACCATACATATTCATATACACATGGATATATACACAAGTACACCAGGATATATATACACATTCATATATATATTTAACTGGTTATGGCACAGAGAGCTAATTCTTCAACTGAATTAAAAAACTTAACCCCCAATGTTACAGCATTTACAGAAGTAATTGGATTAGGACAACTGTAAAAATTAATATTTTCAAGAAAACCTAGCATATTATATATATATATATTTATAAGGTATAAGTGGAAAAAGACTCTCTTGACCAAATTCAGAAGCTATGAAAGAAAAGCTAGAAATATAAGAAATTTTTGGCAAGAGAGAGATTCTATAATAAGGCTAATAGCAAATGATACGTTTGGAAATATTTGCAGCATAGATGCCAGTAGAATTATTTTGTTTTCTCATTAACTTTTATAACATGACAAAAACAAAGACAACAAACTAATGGAAAAGTGAATAGAGAATTAGAACAAGAAATTTGCACAGGCATGAACCCAAGTGGCCAAACAAACAAATAAAAGATGTTCACATTAAATCATAGTCAGAGAAATGTTACTTAAAATAACAATGGTGCATATTTTTATATCTATAAGACTGGCAAAAATAGAAATGATCAATAACCTCTATTGGTGGTAGGTATGTGGAGAAATGGGTGCTCATACATTGCTGAGAAAAATGTAACTGCAAAAACTTTTTTGGAAAGCCATTTAACAGTTTATATAAAAAATTAAAGATGTGGCTCAGCACCTGTGGCTCAAGTGGCTAAGGCTCCAGCCACGTACACCTGAGCTGGTGGGCTCGAATCCAGCCCGGGCCCGCCAAACAACAATGACGACTGCAACCAAAAAATAGCTGGGCGTTGTGGCCGGTGTCTATAGTCTCAGCTACTTGGGAGACAGAGGCAAGAGAATCACTTGAGCCCAGGAATTGGAGGTTGCTGTGAGCTGTGATGCCACCGCACTCTA
Organism: Arctocebus calabarensis; assembly: GCA_963573935.1. Taxonomy (NCBI): domain Eukaryota; kingdom Metazoa; phylum Chordata; class Mammalia; order Primates; family Lorisidae; genus Arctocebus; species Arctocebus calabarensis. Next base: position 4,287 of record CAUYON010205056.1, on the reverse strand, counting down.
CCCAGGGCAACAGCTTGAGGCTCTGTCTCAAAAAAAAAAAAAAAAAATTTTTTAAATAAAAAAAAATTAAAGATATGTCTGCCATTCAATCCTGCTCTCCCCTTAGCCCCTCTCAACAGTACACAGAATGTGTCTGAAAGGACATCTCATGTCAGAGAGTTGATAGTCATAAGAAAAGCAGAGGCTACAGAGATCAAAGTAAATGCCAGTCAATGGGGACCATCTGAATACGTCAGAGCTTATCCAGGCCATGGATTATTACTCAGTTGTCCCAAAGAAAGAATTAGACTCTTTAGAGCCAATAGCCACCTACAAGAGATTTCTACACCTTAAGTGGAAAAAACAGAGGCATAGAAAGCATACGTTGTTCAATACTTGTAAAACAAACAATAACCAAACCCCTCCTACGTGTGTGTGCAGGTATAAAATATATATCTCTGATCATAGGAGCAAAGGGGGAAATGGAGAAATGTGTATGAAGTCACTAACACAAGTTAGATGGCAGAGAAGGGTGAAGGAGGGTGGAAAGGTGGAAGCAGAAACTAAGCAAAAGTTTTAAAAAGACTTTTCTAAACAAGAGATGAATACGCTTGTGAAACAACATTACGCATTTATGCAAAACTATATATGTGCTTGTGTATATGAAAAATTACAAAAAAGATTGAAAAGTTATTCAAAAAGCAAGGTCAAATCATGGCAACATTAATATTAATAAAAATATCTAATATTTATTGAGCCCTTACGGTTGGCAGGCACTGTTCTAAACACTTTCCAAGTCATTAATCCTCGTAAGAACCCTACAATGGGGATATTAATATCCTTATGTTTAATAAGAAGGGAGTCCAACTTACTTCCCCATATCTTAAGAGCAGAACATTTAAAAAATTAAAATGAAACCTGTCATCTTATTTGCTTCTTTAGGGATCTTTGGTTTGTTTTTCTTAGTGTCTGGATGTAGAAGACTCAATGTAAAGGGTATGATAAAGAGAGGTATATCCACTCCACTAGGCAAGGTTAGTGAAAGTCATAGAAGTCAAGAGCAACTGTTACCAGAATTAGGCTATTCCATCACTCATTTGTTCCATCAGGAATCACTAAACATTTCCCGCACAGTTCTAGGCCTGGAGATCTACTGGTGGCCGCGAGAGCCTCTTAACAGCTAACAGCACACACCGGACAACTGCACTTTGACCTCTCATTCTGAAACTGGGCGAGAAAAATTGCCAGCGTTTTTGACATCGTGGGACAAATCATGGGATCCTTCCTGAGAAAAAGACAGCTTCCAAGGGCGCAGAGACTCTACCTGATCCAAACTCATCTGTGCAAATGAACAGTGAAAGGGCCATAAAAGTGGCTGCTGTTAGCTGCCCACCACTGGCACTTAGGACATAATTTCTTCACTAGCATTTTATGTTATTTTATTTTTGTTTGGGATTCATTGATCATACAAAGAATTAGATTACACTGATTGCATTTGTACATAAGTCCCTCTTATAATTGTGTCCTGCCCCCAAGAGCTGTGCCATACACCGTGACTCCTCCATATCCCTCCCTTCTCCCCCATTCTTCCTTCTCCTACCCCTCCCTTGTATTAGCTGATCTCCTGCTAATTCATAGTAGAATTGAGTACATTGGATTCTTGCTTCTACATTCTTGTGATGCTTTAACTAAGAAGAATGTGTTCCAACTCAATCCAGGTTACTACAAATGATGTAAAGTCTCCATCTTTTTAGTGACTGTATAGTATTCCATGGTATACATACGCCACAGCTTGTTAATCCATTCCTGGGTTGGTGGGCATCTAGGTTGTTTCCAAATTTTTGTAATTATAACTTGAGCTGCGATAAACGGTCTAGTGCAAATGTCCTTATGATAAAATGATTTTTTTTTCTTTCTAAGAAGATGCCTACCCATGAAAGAAAGAATTGCAAGATCAAATGGGAGGTCTAATTTCACTAGCATTTTAGAAAAAGTTAGGAGTGGCTAGTTTTTCCTTCTATTTCTATATCTAATTTGAGCATTTTTTGCTCTTTGACCTTGATGAAGAAATGCCAAGTGCTTTATGTCAAACACCGAGGCTCCCTGCTCCATTTCTCTCCACTCTCTTCTAAAATCCACCATGGGAGACCCCCTAGAAAAGTTAGGGAGTTAACATGATGACAGTGATTCAGGGAAGGCCACAGAAAGTCACTAATGTATTTATTAAGAAATGCAATCAGAAAACCTAGAGCATGGGTCCGCTGTTCAGAATTTGGATCCTGCTGAAATCCTGGATCTGTAAATACACAAACAAAGAAAGCACTTGGGCATCTCACAGCTCTACAAGCCAAGACATTCAAGTGCACATGTGTTTTACAGGCTTCTGGCTTCCCTTTCTCCCCCCTTGTTCTGGCTGCCTCTCACACCATTTCTGGCAAGGTACACTCTGCAGAGGCCTGAAAAACTTTCCATCCAGTCACTCCCTTTGGTTAATTATTAGCAGGTCGGTAAGAGTTTTTAGGGGGGGCTATTGGAAACAGCAAACTGAAAAGAGGTTTTTAGTTTAAGCACAGAGTTCATTCATGTGCGGATTTCAGGAATCCCGTCCTATCCTACAAATACCAAGACAACGGTGGACAGAGGTGAGACTCTGAACTAGGAAGGCTAGATAGTTCCTTGTCTGTGATGCATCAGCTGAGTAACCCTGGTCAAGGGAGGGAAGGAAACTCACAAGTGGACAGGCTAGGAACTCTGCGCTCTCCTCTGAAGCAGAACCTATAAACTATTTTATCTCCATTTTACAAAGTTAAGACTTCAACCCAAAGCCTGGAAAGTTCACCTTAAATCATCTGCTTCATGCCATTTAATAAGCCCAAGTGTCAGTGCCCTTACCTAAGAAAACAAGGAATCTAAATTAGTCGCTCTCAGAAAGATCTTTCTATTTCTATAATCATTTGACCTAGCAGGAAATAAACAATTTTTCTCTAATAATTTCCACACAGCTTTGCTCTCCTTGGCTTTTATCCCCCCCCTCAAACATGGGGGACAAATAAATAAAATTATATTCTGCCCGTAAAGATGATAAAATGGCCATTTAGTCATTAGTTGTGAACATAACAGTGCTCTCTTTCCCCTCGGGCTGTTGCTTCACCCTTGTTTACGTTGCTCTGCTCCGTCAGTTTAGAAGACATTAAAAAGCAGAACTGGGCTGGCTGTTTTACGTTAGTGGTGAACTTTGTGCCTCAACTGTGTTGCAACCTCACAGTTTACTCAACTGCACCTGGCAAGTCAGCTCTCTGAGATAAAGGAGATTTTTTCAGAGGGAAACCCGGAGCAGTTTATCTTCTTCTTCCTTTAGGACTGGCACGCAGCTGGTTGGGTATTTAACAAACAGTCATCTGCCAGTGGTAGGTATTAAGAAATGTTTTTAATTTAAAATGAGTGGAAGATGCAGGGGCTGCTGTCAGGCAGGAGGGATGAAAACCAGCGTCCAGATAGTGTGGTCTGGAACCAATGTAGGACACTTTCTTGGGCACTGTACTTCCTCCGTGTGTGTGTGTGTGTGTGTGTGTGTGTAGTGTGTTTCTGCACGTGCACATGTGTGCACGTGTGTGTGTTTTAGCATGACATGGTTGTGTACATGGCCAGGGGCAGAGAAACTGAGTGAAAGAATCCAGGAAAAATGGCCAGTGAGGATGCCAAAGCAATTCTTGTTTTCTGTATTCATGAATACTGTCAAATTTGAATCAATTTCTTTCTTTCTTTCTTTTTTTTTTGTTAATTGCTTGGGATTCCTTGAGGGTACAGAGAATTAGGTTATATTGATTACATTTGTTAGGTAAAGTCCCTCTTACAGTTGTGTCCTCCCCCAAGAGATGTGCTACATACCGTGACACTCCCATATCCCCCTCCCGCCTCCACTCTCCCATCCCTTACTCCCCTACTCCTCACCTTGTATTAGCTCATCTACTGCCTTCATTGTAGAATTGAGGACATTGAATTCTTGCTTCTCCATTCTTGTGATGCTTTACTAAGAAGAATATGTTCCTTCTTCTTAGCAAAGTATCTCAAGAATGGAAGAAAAAGTATCCAATGTACTCAGCCCTACTATGAAGCTAATTTAAAGGCTTCATATGAAGGCTATAACCTAATTAAAGCACAAGATGTTGGGGAAAGGAGCAAGGGAGGGGAGCAGAGTGGGGAAAATGCGTGGAGGGAGGGTAATCGGGTGGGATCACATCTACGGTGCATCTTAGAAGGGTACAGATGAAACTTAGAACAGAATATAAAGGTCTTAACACAATAACC